>JAGDQP010024698.1:0-17315 GCA_022664845.1 Lepisma saccharinum
TCGTATGTTATTTGTCTTCCCGTTTTCCTCAATCTCCTGAATCTTCTGCGTATTGAGTTTAAAATTTACCAAAATCAACTTTCGAAGTTGAATCGTATAAATATTTCTTAATACGTAATTTTGTGTTAAGAGTAACTGCTAAGTATTAGAATTTGTGTCCTAGGTAGAAACGAATTGTGTCCTAATGTTTATACTCTGGTATTGGAAATTTTCGTAACATTTCCCATTACAATCTGTATACCTGAGCGTTCTGTGAGACCATTTCTCTGTGGTAAGGCATATCACTTCCAATGTTATATCCTCCCTCTTCAATGACCGAGAGATTAAATGGTCTGACACATTTATATATTAATCACGATGTAACTGTAAATGATGATATTCGGAATCGAATAACTAGAAACAAGCCATATCTGCAAATTGCACTGAAAGAAATAAAACTATTAGGAAATATTTTCTTTGATGTAAAATTTCTTTTTATTCGGTAGTTTGTAAGGCAGTATTCCTTATTTCCAGCTAATCGTTCGTTGACAGAATGGTTATGAAACGCACATAATTAATATAAGGAGTCTTTCGGAATTATCCCAGCCGAGTGTAGAAGTAAGTTTACTTATCAAATCATTGCCACTTACGAACTAGAGAATAACTTTTCAAACGCCTTCGCTTTATGGAAAAGAAAATTTTACATGAACGAAACTTCGCAAAATCTGTTCTTTACAACGTTTGAATTTGGTCTAGGCCTGCTTAAACGTTTATTTCACGCGCGCCGAAGGACATAAACCGAGTTACTACTTCAGGCCTTAGAATGCTAATAAATATCCAGAAAAATGATCAAGATAAATGTTACTTTCAACATATGTATCTTAATCCTTTTTTTTTCTTTTTTTTTTTTAAGTTTCATTTCTGGGTTACTATTAATACAAAATTGCTTTACGGGATATACAATAAATAGTGTAAGTATAGAACAATAAGAGTAGAAAAACTTGTACAGCTAAACATGATCTTGAAGTAATCATACGATTATTCGTACAATTTATTTGGGGTGTAAACATTGAGTACTGAATAGAAAAACCGTTGGTCTAACTAGTCTTATACACAAGGATGTGCCGGTATATTAATTTATACTGGGCATAAACTACAAAATCCTTCAGAGCAAATCAGTACTTCTCAAGAAAATATATGACAATAATGTTAAAAATGTAGCCAGTGGAAAGTGAAAAGAAGAACTTTACCATTGTTTTTTATTATTTTTTTTCCGCGGCAAAGAAAAGCAGCTGGGAAATCTCGAGGTGATGGGAGGGTGCAGGGTACACTCAATACGGAAATTACTTTTGTGACATATATACAAAGAAAAGCTCAACCACAAAATACGTACCCCTTTTTCCTCGGACTACCTTTCTTTTATCGGCTATGCTAGAATATTTTAATCTCCTTACGTATATTATAGTCAGGAGCAACCTTGAACTTCGCTCGCCAAAACATTTGTTAGCTCTTTGACATAGCATCCTACACACACTTTGTTGAAGGGCTTTCTGTGATTAGTTGGCAATACCGATTTCTATTTGTTCTTTTCAAGAAATTATAAGAGTTTACACTACATTGCAGCACTTATAGTTCAGGAGATGGTAGTGGCTTCTACCGGTGCTATAACTTAACTCTGAATAAGCCGTCGTAGCCATCCAGGCCTTTTCAAATCTATGTATACGTATTTCCCTGTGCTAAAACTAAAGGAGAGAAGAACGTTTCATATTCTTCTCCAGTTATTCAACGCAGTCACTTTAATGTATCCTTCATATCTGGCTTCCTTGCTAAAACCTGTGTACCTCAACACCTGTGCACCTCATAACAAACATTCGTTCACATGATAATGTCATCCTAAGGATACCAAAACACAGATCTGAAAACTATTCGAAATCATTTGCAGTGTACACCAACTAACAATGAAACAATCAATATTCCTTCGGCAATTCGCATAGCCAGATCATTAAGTAGCTTTAGAAAAAAACTTTATAGTCATTTTCTTACACTTGCCCGTAGCAGTACAAAACAATGTTAATTTCATTGGTCGGCTTCTCTTCCAGAAATAAATACGATACGTCGATCTGCTCGAACTACTGATTCAATTTTACTTTCGTGTAAGCGCAGCCCGTGTAGAATACCAAGATAGGCGTAAAGGAACTGCTAAAACAAAATAGGAAAGCAACGTTCCGCAAAAGCGTTTTCACATGTTAGGGGGCAAAATGGACAAAGCGGACAGGTGTGGGACTTGTACTAAGAAGACGAAAAGTGGCTTTGTGTGTATGTGTGATTTGTGTTTGTTTCGTGGTGAGGTTCTATATAGGGTGTGTGGGGGTATTTATTGTGTTCATGTCAGGGGAGAGGGTGGAGGGGTGGGCTAGAATTAGGATAAAATTTATATTTTATATTTTTTTCTTTGTAGTAAGTGTTTTATTGTATTTTTATATATCTATGTGCGAGTATGTATATATATATATATATATATATATATATATATCATAGTTAAGTGGAAGACAAGGCTATCAGCCGTAACTTTGCCATGTTAAATAAAAGTCTAAATAAATAAATAAGAAATTAGGATGTGCCACAGCGTGTTACAGTTGATTGATTATGATGAAGTTAAACAGGTATGTTGGAGGAAGAACGTGATGGCCAAGATGTTGCTTTCCTTGACACAGTTATTGAATTTGTAAGTGACGTTAATCTTATCAGGAAGAGTCAAATGATTTTTAAACATGCCAAAAGATTCTACTGTTTTCGGAAAAAATCCGAAGGGTGCATGCATTCTTATGTTCAATTAGAGTCTTCCTGTTTGTTGTTATTAGCAACTTAAAGTTCTTGAGATGCTAATGTAAAGTATTGTACAGATGATAAATAAGAGTAGCCTTTCCTCAGTAAACGGATTTTACAAGTATTAATTATGTGATGTGTAACTACGGTTTAAGTTTTCATCTCCGTTTTAGAACAACCACGTTCCTGGATTATAGATATTATGTAGTGCGTATTTTTTTTTTTTTCAAGCCTTAGACTGTGCATTAGTGTACATAGAAATTACCTAAGCTAAGGATATAACAGAATCGATTTTTAAATTAACTAACCTAAATTACACTTGTGTGTGTTTTTACCTACTATTTTCTCGAAAACCTTCGGCCTTCACATGTTTTATCAAGAAAGCTTATGATGTAAGGGCTCTACATAAATTTATACGGTCTTGATTAGCTGAATAAGTGTGTGTTCAGAAGCGAAAAAAAAAAAAAAATGGAGAAAAAGAATGTGATCTTGCTAATCTAAACACTTAACACCAACAATGAGAATAAATCTGAATAAATAAAGGATAGGATTTTAATAATCTCAACAATAAAAAACAAAAAATTTAATAAATAAATTAATTTACGCATTTACTTTGTTTTTTCTTTACATTCATAAGTTCCCAAAAATCAAGAATTTTAATTAAACAAAACTGGTCAACAATGAAAAAACATTTTTCTTAATTTTAGGTGACCTGACTGTATTCCGGTGTGCTGAAGTCGAAAATGACATTCAAAAAGGCTCATCACATACCATTTTCTCCCAAATTGCATTCATATATAGTAAAAAAAACTTCGGTAAACTTTATTTTATATGGGCCAGTCTAGTAACTTTTGGCTTCGGCCCGTCACGATTCGCCCATTTACAGCCAGTTAAAATCCACACCCATGCCCCTGCCGAGACTCGAACCCGGGACCTTCAAGCCGTTGGTCTAACGCCTCAGATCGCACGGCTACCCAGCCAGCTCATATATAGTAGGAAGATAAACATTACACTGCCGCAGCAAAGCCTTATAGTTTACAAACCATCAAGGAAATGAAGCTTCATAATATACAAATGTAGAATACTGGAAAAGAGCTACATTTTGGGGTATTTTATCAACGTGGTCGCCATTATGAAATCCTTCATTGGATGGCTTTTTTTCTTCTTCTTCTTCTTCTTTACTGCAAGACACATCAAACTACACGAGAATGTTTCCAGAAGTCATACCCGGTATTACAGTTACCTGTTACGGTGTCAGAGTTATCTTCACTGAAAATTTGCAGAATATATCGTCGTAGGGAAACTCAATACCACCTATGTGCATTTTGTTACGACCGTAAACTTAGCATAGCGTTTTTTAGCAACGAATTGAAAATGTAATAGGCTCGTCCCCAGCATCTTTTGAAGAACTCTAAGCATCAATGGTGCCAAGTACCTTTAGTTAATAGTTAGTAACATTATACTAATAGTAGTATTATTAGTTAGGGCTACCATACGTCCTGGTTTTCCCGGACATGTCCTCTTTTCGGACCCTGAAATTTGCGTCCGGGCGGTTTTTTACTTTCTATTCAAATGTCCGGGTTTTAACTTTTATCCAATCATCAGTTATCCTATCCTCTTGACTTCTCGCCTTACACAACTAACTTCATGAGAGTGTTAAGTAAAATAAAAGAGAGAGAGAAAAGAGAGGGCTAAAAATGATTACAGATATTAACAGAAAAGATTACTGATATGCAAAGAAAACACTAATAAGTAGAATAGATATGAAAGAATATTTCACAAATAAAGAATATGGATAACATCAGAAATGTTTTGTTAATATACGTTGCAGATAGCTAATAGCTATACACACAACCTAGACTCAACGTTTCGTCTCACATAATAAACTTCTGAAGAGTACAAACACGAAAGAATTAAAAAGGTGAAAAGAAGTTGAGAAAAAGAAGAATGAAGACCAAAAGAAGAATATGGGTAAATATAAATAGATCAAGAAAAAAAGTAATAAAGTGTAAAGAGAGAAAAAAGCTATATTTTTCTGGTACAGGTGCTTGTTGTAGTAATTTAACTAAATTCTCCACCCAAGCCAGTTAACTACAGAAAACAAACATATTTTGCATTGTTAGATCACTGGTAGTAGTAGTAATTAAATATCCTTCATATCGCGCGGCCCGTAGGCTAGTGTGTTGTTGCTAATATCTGGTGTAGTAAAAAGTAATCCATTATTTTGCCAATAGATGGCTTCAGTGATCTGTATCTCGCGTTGTATAAGTCCGATCGGGTTCAACGAGATGGCGTTCAAACGATGACATTGCGTACTACAAACACTGTTCAGATAGTTGTGATGAGTTGACTCAGTGTTGTGTGAGCGCGCGTCAAAATGGACACTAGCAAAGAGAAAATACGCTATATTTTAGTTTTTCTTCGATAAAGGCGAAAACGCAAGCCAGGCGGCTGCAAATGTGAATAGTGTTTATGGTCCTGATACTGTAACAGCCAATCACGCGCACTTTTGGTTTCGTCGATTCTGTTCCGGTAATTTTGACGTCAAAGATGTACCACGCACTGGAAGGCCAAGTGTCGAAAATGTCGATAAAATCATGGACATTGTCGCGTCCGACCGTCATGTAAGCACTGTTTCGATTGCCCAAGAGCTAAACATTGCACCAAAAACCGTGTGGAACCATTTGCATAAGGCTGGATACACAAAGAAGCTTGATGTATGGGAGCCACACGAGTTAACGCAAAAAAACCTCATGGACCGAATTTCCATCTGCGAATCGCTGCTGAATCGCAACAAAAGCGACCCATTTCTGAAGCGGTTGGTGACTGGTGATGAAAAGTGGATCACTTACGACAACGTCACGCGAAAACGGTCGTGGTCGAAGCGCGGTGCGCCGGCGCAAACGGTGCCCAAGCCAGGATTGACGGCCAGGAAGGTTTTGCTGTGTGTTTGGTGGGATTGGCAGGGAATTATCTACTATGAGCTGCTCCCCTACGGCCAAACCCTTAACTCGGAACTATACTGTCAACAATTGGACCGTCTGAAGGCAGCAATCGCCCAGCTTTGGCCAATAGGAGAGGCATTGTGTTCCACCAGGACAACGCCAGGCCACACACATCGATAGTGACTCGCCAGAAGCTCCGGGAGCTTGGTTGGGAGGTTCTTATGCATCCACCTTATAGTCCGGACCTGGCACCGAGTGATTACCATCTGTTCCTGTCCATGGCGAACACGTTTGCTGGTGAAAAATTCGCTTCAAGAGAGGCTTGTGAAAATCGACTGTCTCAATTTTTTGCCAATAGGGACAAGGGCTTCTATGAGAGAGGCATCATGATATTACCTTCCAAATGGCAACACGTCATCGAACAAAACGGCGCATATGTGACCTAAATCGGATCATTCTAACTATGGTAAGTCAAGCCTTCAATGTCATGCAAAAATAATGGATTAATTTTTACTTCACCAGATATATTACTTTAAAAATATTCTTCCGTTTCCTTTATATGTTATTCTCCAAAGAAATCTTGTATTGCTAGGCGAGTATTCGTCCCGTAGGACCGCGATTTGTTGCAAATATATTACTTTAAATATATTCTTCCGTTCCCTACAAATGTTATTCTTCACTGATACCTTAAATTGCTGCATAAACGGTCAGCCCCTAAAGACGCGAGCTGTTGCTTATATATTACTTTAAAACGCGTTGGTAGATTTCTAATGCAACATACATTTAGCGATTCGTAGAGTTATGAATCCTTGCTAGTCAATTATAAACTCGAACTATATACCACTTAGCTCGATCCGATTCATCAAACTTAAAACTCACTTTCCACAATGAAGAATAGGATTAAAAGCACAAAATTGAACTTGTAAATAAGCATTATGCACAAAGAGTATTATGCATTATGAAGTAAAAATTCACTTATTTATTTTAACTTCCGTTATATCAGCAAAAGAACCAAATACTTTTAACAAAAATGTTAACGTTTCAATTACGTCAAAATATAGAATGTAAAAAAGTAGCAAAAATAATAATAAATAAATAAAAATGTTAAATACTTACACTGTATTAGTTTCATGTTTCTATACGCTGATTTTTTTTAAAAAAAAAAGTTTCCACATTATTATGTAACGTCTATTGAATTAGGTACTGAACTGTGGAAAATCGGTCTGAATTTCTTTTAAAACAGGTATATCTTTTAGCTGTAATTTTCGTATATGTAAGTAAAGTATTGGTAGGGGGCACGCGAGAAAAGATACCCCCTCTCCTGGTTACGGACCTGCCTTTAACTCTGCACGCGAAAAAATAATAAATAAAATATAAAAATACATACCTCCAGGCACCTGTTCCATAAAAATTTTAAAAAACCCATCCTCCGACACTGAACCCAGATACTGTACTATATTTCTATGCCTCAACTGAGAATGCAGTTTGATTTCTTCATGTAGAGGTTGAACGTCACTATTCAATAAAAGAAAAATGAACAATGTAAAACTATATTAAAATTGAACGATATATATAAGATGGTAAACAAGGTAGGAAAAAAAAAATGATACTTACATAGTGAAATCTTGAGATAGGAGCAAACGAACTTAACGAACACTAAGTAAAATTAGTATGTTTCGCAACTGCGTTTTCAACTGATAGGAAGTAAAATGGACAGAGCGGACAGGTGCGGGAGTGGTGTTAAGGAAACGCCATATTGCCAATGATGCTGGGTGACAGTGTGGCCAGGTTATGGAAGCGGCAAAATAACTAGATCGGTCGGACAAAACACCAAGTGGACAAGAAAGTGCAAAGCATACTAGGAGCCGATAAAAGTCTTCCTGAAGAAATAAGAGGGTAAATAATCGAAAGGGAAGGGGGGAAATAATAATAATAAAAATAAGCAATAATGATGAAGATGAAGGGCAGAACAAAGAAACAATATAGAAATATAAAAATAAAAGTACAGCTAGAGACAGAACAAAGAAGAGAAAGGAAGAAGACGGCCCTGCGTTGCAAGAAGTCACAGGTAGTTGAGGCCGGGTTCATAGTTGGCGGAAAGGATGGAGATATACGTCTGCTCTCATCTCTTTCTTACTGTGGCAGGTGAGTCAGGGTTCAGGACTTTCAGGATTCTAACTCGAAAGATCTCGTCAAAGGTGCAGCCATGATAAGAAGTGTGTTCGGGTATGGAAAGTTGCGGAAGCTGAGATTTGGAGGAGTAACGATGGTTGTTGATGCGTAATATTAGAGAAGTTTGTTTCGCCAACGTAGAAAGCGGAACATAGGTTACAGAATAGGAGATAAACGACGTTGGAAGATATGCAACTACCGGAGTGTCTGAAAGAGTACGTCTTGTGAGTGACAGGATGTACGAAGGAAAGACTGGAATCAAAATTAAGACAGGTTTTGCAGCGGGCTCTATTGCACTTGATAAGTTTGCGGGGAGGGGGTGGGATTGGTCCAGTTCTGGTGAGAATCGTGTTGAGATTCGAAAGTCTCAGTAGACTAATTTGGGAAACGACCTGAAAACTCTTTCAGTTTCAGGTGACGCAGTGAGTATGGGGTGTGCCAGTTTGAGGAAGGACCTGAAGGCTGGGGTGGTACTGGGTTAGAAGATTGGGAGCGGAGGGAGCTTCGCGGGGAGGTCGGTTGGAGTAAGGGTGATTACGGGCACGGTCGAGTTGTTTACAGATGAGGTGTTTAAGATATTCACGGTTAGTGATAGCTGAGAATCCCCGGACAGCAAGAGCGTATGGAAGAGAGTGTTTGGTATGGTATGGATGGGAGCTCTTGAAATGGAGATACTGTTGGTAGGTTTAATGTGACATCTACATAAAGGAAAGTTATGTGTTCCCTCGAGAAGGACCAGGTGAACTTGACGAGAAAGGTGCAGTTGAGGTTTTTCAGAGATGTTTCCAGAAACTGTAGTTCGTGGCTCCAGATCAAGAAAATATCGTCGATATAGCGAAGCCAGGTGAAAGGTTCAAGAGGTGTGGAGTTGAGATGGGTCTCCAGGCGTCCTACAAAAAGGTTGGCGTAGGAAGTTGCCATGCGAGTGCCCATGGCTGTGCCTTTGATTTGCAGGAAAATGTTTTTATCAAAGGTGAAGTTTCTCATGGTGAGGACAAACTGGGCTAGCTGAAGCAGAAATGGTGTAATGGGTTTACGAGGACTGGGACGTGAGTCGAGAAAGTGTTCAAGGGCAGCGAGGCCATGGGTGTGAGCAATGTTGGTACACAGTGATGTCACGTCGACTGTAACTAACTAAAAAGAAAACCGGAAGGGCAATTTAAGGTAAAATTTACGATAAGAGGAAAGTGATTACTTACAGCTTGTTGTTCTATATGTGAACACATGAACACACTAACACTTATAAATACAGAAATCTTGAATATTTCGGTAAATCCACCTTCTTCTTGCTCGGAGAGTAACAGACACGTGAGAATGGAATAAAGACTAAGAAGACAGTGGCGCCATGTAGCGGACGGCACAACAAGTTTGGAGAACAACCGACTGTGATATAGCGTATAGATTTCCGGAGCGAGGACAAATAGACAAACTGTACAGCGCGTAAGTTCGGGAGAGAATTGTGGAAGACAAAGTGTTGAAAATGTAGAGCAAACGGGTGTTTTAGAGTTATTGAAGGTTAAGGCCAGAATACATTTTCGTGTTTAAACCATGAACAAAGGCGCCCTCCCACAGACTACGTGTTGAGGTGCTGGTCGTAGGGGGTAAAATATGGATTATGGCAACCAGGAAAGATAGATCAACATATCAATTGGTGATGTGAGACTCGGTGTGTAAGGAGACTGTGGCATCCGGTTTGTTGGTAGTACAGAAGTGACGATGGTTATTAATATGAATGTTAAGAGAGAGTACAACCTGTTCCCTCCACATAAAAGATATCACAGAACTTGCAGGTTAGGCTATATATAACATTAGGGGTGTCGCATGTACCCTTGGGATTTAGGGTGTACCCGCCAATAGCAGTATTGACAGTGACCGTGGGAGAAGTGATGAAAATGGATCAGGTTCTACATATGGGTCTTTTGCATACATGGGGCCGGTTTGGGGTGGTGGAGGGGAAGGATACGTACGGACCAAGATATTTCAGGTGGAATTCAGGTGTTGTCCTCTGAGTGCAAGGGAGAAAGGAATAGTTTCCTTGGTGTGGTAAGGGTGGGAACTTGAATAGTGTAAATATTGCAAGTGGTTGGTAGGTTTTATGTAAACGGAAATAGTGAGGGTGTTATTTTCAAGGTGATGTCTACGTCAAGGAATGTGTCTGTTTTATTAGAGATGAATAAAGTGAACTGGACAACACGGAATTGGTTCACTTGTTCTAGGAATATCTTGAGACTGGTTCCACCATGACTCCATAGCATAACAACATCATCCGAGAATTTTACCCAGAGTAGTCGGGTCAAAGGCTGAGTTTGCAGGAAATCATGTTCTAGCTTGCCCATAAACAGATTAGCATAGTCGAAGGTGCCATTCTCATACCCATGGCTGTGCCTCGAATCAGCCATTTTCATCCTAAACTAACCAACGTCAAACAAATACTGCACCCTCATTTCCACATTCTCCAATCTGACCTAGTCACAAGATCACTACTCCAGACCAAACCGATATTAGGGCCGGGTGACGTTTCGTCCAAAGACATTTTGTCCATACGACATTTAGCCCAGGGACATTAAGTCCATAGACATTTCGTCCACAAGACATTTCGTCCAATCGACTTTTGGTCCAACAGATTTTTCGTCCACAAGAAATTTCGTCCAATCGACTTTTCGTCCACCGGATTTTTCGTTCACAAGACATTTCGTCCACCGGATTTTTCGTCCACAAGACATTTCGTCCAATCGACTTTTGGTCCAACAGATTTTTCGTCCACAAGAAATTTCGTCCACCGGATTTTTCGTCCACAAGACATTTCTTCCAACGGATTTTTCGTCCAATCGACTTTTGGTCCAACAGATTTTTCGTCCACAAGAAATTTCGTACAACGGATTTTTCGTCCAATCCATATACAATATAACCCCATGGACACTCACTCACTCACTGACTGACTCATCCATATAAATTCACAGGCCAAACTACTGGAGCTACAAAAACCAAATCTGGTATGAAAGTGTAAGAACATGAGTAGGTAAAGTGAAAAATCCGACATTTTGGAAAAGTCGCCATCTTGGATCCAAAATGGCCGCTAAACCCATCGTTGTATAGAATTGGGAGACTAAACGGCTGGGGCTATAGAATTTAAATTTGGTATGAAAGTACATTATCGCTAGTAGGTAAGTATAATATTTACAAATTTCCTAAAAGTCGCCATCTTGGATCCAAAATGGCCGCCAAACCCATTGTTGTATAGAGTATTCAGCCTAAACGGTTGGTACTACTGAAATGAAATTTGGTATGGTGGTACATTATCAATAGTAGGTTAACATAATATAACAAAATTTACCCAAAGACGCCATCTTGGATCAAAAATGGCGGACCCTATAAATGCATTTCCCATATCGTTTGAGTTAGAGATATGAAATTTTGGATGAATGTGTATCATAACTATTAGTTTAGGAAAATAATTCAAATTTTTGGGAAAGTCGCCATCTTGGATTCAAAATGGCCGCCCAAATATTAATGTTTAACACCGTTTGAGCTAGGTAATAGAAATTTTACATGAAGGTGTAGCTTCACAAGTACGTCACGACAATATAATAATTCATAAAAAAAAGTCGCCATCTTTAATCCAAAATGGCCGCCCGAAAACAGATTTTATAAAGCAGTAAGGCTAGACAAAAGAAATTTGGTATGAAGGTGTATCATGACGAGTAGGTCACAAAAATAGTGGAAACATTCCATATGGAGGCGCAGCCCCCCCGGTGGGTTTTATATTTGTACCATGCATTCGGCCAGGTACGATAAAGGGGGGCGCAGCTCCCTAGGCCCTGGTGTTGGGAGCGCAGCTCCCAAAGGGTCTGGGGGCGCCGCCCCCAGTGAAGCAAAGCGAGTCTATATACTATATAGCCCCATGGTCACTAACTCACTCACTCACTGATCATCAAAATTCCCAGGCCAAACTACTAGAGCTAAAAACACCAAATTTGGTATGAAGGTATAGGACCATGAGTAGGTAAAGGAAAAAATCTTACATTTTGAAAAAGCAGCCATCTTGGATCCAAAATGGCGGCCAAACCGATTGTTGTATAGAATAGAGCGCCTAAACGGCTAGTGCTAGCAAGACAAAATTTGGCATGAAGGTACACTGTCGCTGGTGGGTTACGCAAATATGTTCAAATTTTCTAAAACTCGATATCTTTAATCCAAAATGGCCGCTAAACCCATTGTTGTATAGAATAGAGATTAAACTACTGGGGTTATTGAACTGAAATTTGGTATAGAGGTACATTATCAATTGTATGTTACGAAAATATAACGCAATGTACCTAAGGACGCCATCTTGGATCAAAAATGGCTGACTTAGAAATCTTTTCCACAACGTTTGAGATAGAGATACGAAATTTGGTATGAAGGTGTATCATAACTATTAGTTTAAGAAAATAATACAAAATTTTGGGAAAGTTGCCATCTTAGATTCAAAATGGTCGCCCAAATATTAATTTTTAACAACGTTTGAGCTGCAAAAATGCAATTTTTTTTAGTTGTGTCTTCAAGTGTAGGTCACTACAATATAATAAAACATTAAAAAAGTCGCCATTTTGGATCCAAAATGGCTGCCAAATTCATTGTTGTATAGAATAAAGAGCCTAAACGACTACGGCTATTGAGTTGACATTTGGTACGAAGGCACATTATCGCTAGTAGGTTACGAAAATATTTTCAAATTTTCTACAAGTCGCCATCTTGGATCAAAAATGGCCGCCAAACCCATTGTTGTATAGAATAGAGCTTAAACTACTGGGGCTATTGAATTGAAATTTGGTATAGAGGTACATTATCAATTGCAGGTTACGAAAATATAACACAATGTACCTAAGGACGCCATCTTGGATCAAAAATGGCGGACTTAAAAATACATTTCACACAGCGTTTTAGCTAGAGATACGAAATTTAGCATAAAGGTGTATCATAACTAGGAGTTTACGAAAATAATACAAAATTTTGGGAAAGTCGCCATCATTAATACAAAATTGAAGCCCGAAAACACATTTTCTAAACGACTAAAGCTAGACAAACGAAATTTGGTATGAAGGTGTACCATGACGACTGGGTCACAAAAAATAATGAAAAACCAGAACATGGGGGCGCAGCCCCCTTCCTCCGGTGGGTGGTATATTTTTACCATGGAAACGCAGTCCGCCAGGGAATCTCTGATTACGATAAAGGGGGGCGCAGCCCCCCAAACGATGATGTTGGGATCGCAGCTCCCACGGGGGTCTGGGGGCAGCACCCCCATCGAAGCAAAGCGAGTCTATACACTATATAGAACCATGGTCACTCACTCACTCACTGATCATCAAAATTCCCAGGCCAAACTACTTGAGCTAGAAACACCAAATTTGGTATGAAGGTGTAGGACCATGAGTAGGTAAACGGAAAAATCCGACATTTTGAAAAAGTCGCCATCTTGGATCCAAAATGGCCGCCAAACTGATTGTTGTATAGAATAGAGAGCTTAAACAGCTGAGCTACTGAAATGAAATTTTGTATGAAGGTTCATTATCGCTAGTAGGTTACGAAAATGTTTCCAAATTTTCAAAAGTCGCAACCTTGGATCCAAAATGGTCGCCAAACTCATTGTTGTATAGAATATACAGCCTAAACCGCTGTGGCTACTGAAATGAAACTTGGTATGGAGGTACATTATCAATAGTATATTAATATTACACAATTTGCCAAAAGACATCATCTTGGATCCAAAATAGCGGACTTGAAAATCGATTTTCTACAATGTTTGAGCTAGAGGTACGAAATTTAGCATAAAGTTGTGGAAATTAATAATTTTTTTTGGTAAATTCGCCATTTTGGATTCAAAATGGCCGGCCGAAAATCATTTTCGACACCGTTTGAGCTAGAGAAATGTAATTTTACTTCACGAGTAAGTCACGACAACATAATAAAACATTAAAAAATCGCCTTCTTTAATCCAAAATGGCCGCCCGAAAACCCATTTTGTAAACCACTAAGGGTAGACAAACGAAATTATGAATGTGTACCATGACGAGTAGGTTACAAAAAATGGGGCAAACCTTCTCTGTAGGGCCGCAGCCCCCTGTGGGTTTGGTGCAGATCGGTATCAAGGGGAACAATAACCTGCAGAGTCTGGCTATGATAAAGAGGGCGCAGCCCCTAAAACTCTCAAATTGAGGGCGCAACTTTGATCGAGTCAAGTTAAAGTGAGGAGAAATTTCGATATGTTGCTGACAAAGGTTGAAGCACCTAACACAGAAGATTGAACATTATTTAATATAAAGAACATATGATACGAAACAGGTGAATGATATACTGTAATTTAATAATTTCCAATCACGTGAAATAAATTATTTTGTGCTTTTTTCAAGATTCTTGGCGATATCTGTAAATCCCGACATTTCTCAGAAAGATTAGCGAATATATCAAGGAACTTTTCTAAAATATTCAAGTGTGTGTGACTGGTCTGATTCTTGGGAATATAATGTCACTGCTAGGATGTTCACATTACACAGAAACCCTTTCCCTTCGGCAGTTTCCGCCCTCTTCCCTCACTTTCAATCTAGCTGCGAAGAATTGGTACAGTAAGGCCGCTTTCCCATACGCGCGAGAGCGAGTTCTCCCGCGCCCGTCTCGCTCTCGCTGATCCTTTCACATCAACGCGGGCATTGCCTGCGCGGGAAATCTCTGTGAACAGGGTTGCTGTGTAACCAGTTTTTTTTTGACGTGGTGGCAATGGATACATGCAAGAAAGTTATTCTCCTCGCTCTGCTAAGACACCGACGGAAGCAAAAACGTAGGCTGAAAATGGGTGCACCCTTTGGTAGAGCAGCGGTATCCTGAAGGAGATTTTTTAATTATTTCCGTATGTCTATCCCTTCTTTTGACGAACTTTTGACGACGGCTTGCCGTTGCTTTGTGAATATTTGCTACCGAAAATAAATCTTTTGCTTGTTTGCGATATCTGTCGAAATAGTGGAATAATTCTGAGATTTTTTTAAAAAAAGTTTTTCTTCCACCTTTATTTGAAATGTGTATGGGTCGAAACCAATATTACTTAGAACAATTAAAGTAGCAAAAAGATTGACCTTTAATACAGTACTTTCTCCGGTGGATGAGTGGTTAAGCTCGTAGCCTTGTAATCAAGGTGTCCCGGGTTCGATTCCCGGTGGGTACACAAATTGTTCGAATCCCACGTTAAACTGTAGGTCCCGTCCTCAGGACGTCATCATCCCATGGAAGGCAATGGCAAACCACCATGGGTTCACCTTGCCCAGGGATCTTCGGGTCAAAGACCTGCCTTGGGGTAGAACACCTATCATCATCACCATTAATACAGTATCGAGTAAATAAAATGTATAACAGAAAATGAGTAAAGGAAATGTACTCTGTCTTCAAACTGATTTGCCGAAACACAGTTCCGGTGCGTCCGGCCTACTTTAGTTTATTTAGACTGTGTAATGTTTTCTGCTTGTACAAAAATCAGAACAAATAGTTGTTTATTAATACCGTAGATATATGAGAAACGGGAATATGATTCACTTTCAAATTTTCGACGTGAAACTACTACAATTTCATTAAAAATGTATATAAGCAATTATTCTTTTAACTGACAATACATCTTCATAACAAAGAAATAACTTCTTGTTTGTAGCTCTATGAACATTCATATCAACTTTATTATAATCCAACAAGGAGATTATCCTTTAATGAAACAATTCTAGCTACCGGCCTGGTGTAACTGATAAAAATGCAGCCTATTTCGTGGTATTTCCTAGCAACACTGTTCTCTCTTTTCGCCCGCGCCCGCCTCGCTCTCGCGCGTATGTGAAAGCAGCCTAATACGGTATATTATTTCATTATGTCTGGAACTTCTACTCCTCTCCTCTATCATTTTCCTCTCTTTTTTCTCTTCCTAGTTCTTCATCGGAGTAGTTTAAATCTCTCTAGATTATTTCAAATATTTTTCTAATTTCTGGTTACCGTCCCATCAAGTTCCTCAACCACCAGAATTTGTTTTTCCCCAGCTCAAGAACTGTCTGATTTTCTTCAAGCTGTTTTCAGTAGTTTCTTACCTAACAATATTTGTGTTGTATTTTCGTACATTCTTCCGTAAGGTTTTATTTATATCTTTATATTCGATTCTAGTTATTGTATTTTCTCCCTTTTTGTTTCACTTTTTTGTTCATCAAAAGTTTTGTTTCTTCCTAGATTTTACTCTCCTTTGTCATGCTACTATTTCTTTTGTTTTCTCTCTTATTATCCCGGTCAGTACATTATTTGTACAATTGATATCTTCTTAATCTTCTATCTCTTCCCGGGCGCTGATTGTGTTGATTAGTTCTGTACCGGATATCTGTCTGCTTTTCTCTAGTTTCCTTTTTCAATCTAAAGCGAAGACTTCTGATAACTTTCTCTAATCTAGTTATTATTTCACTCTCATCTCGCTACCCAACAATCACTCGAGATTTCGGAACTTTTCATAACATACAAGTCTTGAGCAATTTCCCTGTTATTTGATAGAATATAATTTATTTTGTTTCCAGCTCCATTTGAGCCTTCCTATGTTCATACTCGAAATGAATCGTTTATTGGTTTCTCAAAACTTTAGTAGTCTGTCTTCACTTTCCTCGTTCTTCTCTGTTGTCTCTTTTGCCAAATCCAAACTTTCTCACTTGCTTGTTACTGCTCCGCTTAGTCTCTACTTTCGCGTTGAAATATCCCATTGCGAACTTATAATGGGATTTAAAATTATCCAAAATATTCTGTATATCTTCGACTTCTATTGCGAAGATTCCCATTCTCCAAGCAACTCAAACCAGCAAACCCTTCCGAGGACTTCTTGAGTACCCCCCTTCGGCAGATTAAATATATATGTATGATTGTTTGTTCTGTACAGGCTTCTAAACCGTTCAACTTACCCGCCCTAACCTCCCTTAGAAGCTTTATTTTATATGGATCAGTCTAGTAAATGTTGACTGGATCGTCACGCACCTCTTGTAGAGGTTGCCGAGAACTGTATTAGTATAATTTATGTTATAACTATTAAATATATTGTGGGTTCTCTTCTCATATGCATATCGAAGGATCGATCTGTACCCAATTTTTCACGGTTGCTTATTAAGGGTAATTATATAAATAATAAATCAAAGCCATACTCAATCCACTACTGGATGAGGCCTCTCCCTGACGGGAGGAGTTGGTCTACTGCTCCCACGCTGACCAGACGGGTTGGGAGAGGAGAGCCCAAGCTCTCAATGTGATCGCCACTGTCTTTTATTCACAACACCTCCCCAATTGTCCTCATGATGCTGGGTCAACACCAAAATTTTTGAGCCCCCACCGGGAATCGAACCCGGGACCGCTTGCACT
>JAGDQP010024698.1:17415-27667 GCA_022664845.1 Lepisma saccharinum
CCCCCCCTCCCTAGGAAAAGCTGAAATGATAGGCCTGTGTAGTATCCACCCACTGCCAATGGCTCTACAGTATTTGCCAAAAATTTTCACGGCCTTTGTGAGGCCCAAAGTATTCGGCTTAGGTGTGGGGAGAACGAACGTTTATTGTCTAAGACTTCTTTCTCGTGCGTAGTTAAATTCTTCTTTGTCAAGTTATGAGGGATTCATGCATTTGGATTTTCTTGGTTGTGGATCAGCTTCTTTCTTTATCTATGCAACTTGTGGGAGTTATGGTTAGAAAAATAATTTATTACCAGGTTTTGTTTGGGTGAAATGTAGTTTCACTTTTCGGAATATTTAGTTGATCTTTACCGGTGTTTTTATGTTGAAAGTTTACTTCCTGTGTTTTATTAAAATTTCCAACAAAACTTGTTTGGTGTCCTTCCTGGACGTCTGGCTGGCGGTGTTTGCTTGTTATCTCAGCTTTTTAGGTGTAGGCGTCTCATTTTTTAGTTTTGTTGATTGCTTGTAGCTTTGTCTTCAGGAAGTCCAGCTGGCGGATTGGACCACTTTCTTTGTGGCCTCTGAAATAAACAGGGCCTTGCATTCTACCAAAGTGAATTCTCACTCTTCTTCCAACTTCGATACTAACTGTCTGTAATGTTGGTAACCTCATCATTGATACTTAGTTCCCCTCTCCGAAAAATAGCTGTGATGTTATCTTCGAAACTGGCTGGTGCTTTGGTGAACCGAGCCAAATTAAATTAATATCAGGTTTCTAGAGCCTTCTTAAGGATCTACAATCTCGTATTCCTTTCCTAATTTCTAAATCGTATTGCAGGGCAGGAAGCCTTTGTACAACTGCTTCCGCAATGTTCTGAAGCATTGTTTCTGGGCACCTATCAAATTTTATTTTGGCCTAGAGGCACCAGCTTCGTCCATTCTGGCTTGCTGCAGACTTGCCGGTAGGGTCAACATTGCTATTTCGCTTCTCCCTTCATTGTTTTCTTGTTGTTCAACCTCCATGTGCTATGTCGTCGTCCAATGTGTGGTTCAGATCTGGCAGATTCATGGCGATTTCTGCTTTAAGTGTGTCCATATTCTACTAAAACTTCAGCTTTTATCAAGATCGCTTTATAGGCGAGGTTTGGTTTAGTACTTACAAGTAAAGGGTCACTCAGATCACCCCGAAACCCTACTTTAAATTTCGTTCACAGGTAGGTCAGCCATAAAGAGATTACCACACAAAAAATAAGCTGCCATTTTGAAGTGTAAGACCTTTGAATAAAAGAGCGAAGTTTGGACGCGGTCTCTAATACAATGCTTGTCAAAGCTCCAAAACTGCTTAATATCTCGGTTAGAATACGTTTTTTGAAAACTTGAAAGCGACACATGTTGCAGAGCTATCGGATGGGCTAGCCCATTAGAATGTGTGGGGCCCTGCTTGGGCCCCATGGGGTCCAACTTTGATTTTTTAAATTGGAATCCCCATCTTTCATTGCAGATTCTGTATCTATGGAAAAAACTAAATCAGAATATGTCCTGCTAAAAACTAGAATGTGAGCCTTACAGGGCCGGAAAGTAGATTAAGAGTGAGAAGTGTTAAAGGTTCCGGAACGGCTAAATATCTCGGTTGCAATGCATTTTTGTAATTTGAAAGAGACACAGGATTCAGAAAATGAACAGTCCTATCGGATGGGCTAGCCAATCAGAATGTGTGGGGCCCAAATTTGATTTTTTAAATGAGAATCCCCAATTTTAAAGCAGATTCTGTATATACGGATAACATAAATAATAATATGTCCTGTTCATAACTGTATGACATAAGTTCTGGGCTCTACAGGGCCGGAAAGCAGATTAATAGTGACAAGAGCTAAAAGTTACGGAAACGCTACGTATGTCAGTTAGAATGCGTTTTTTTTTCTGCATGGAAGTTCATTTATGAAATACGTCTATTTCACGATAGTAGAATGTACGTTTAACTATCTACTACTTTTATTCACATTTCATAATTCCTAATCCATTATTTATATAAAATACTCTGCGATAGTCAATTGCTCCGTTTGACAATACTAACTTATTCTAAATATTTTTAGAAGCAATAAAGTTAAAGTTAGCAATTTTTATGATTGATTTTGTACCTAATCGTACGAGTTTCAATAATCGCCAATACAGTGCTCGAATTTGAATTTTGAATTCGATTTTATTTTAAGTCATAGGCAACTATAACTCAGGCTGTATGATTGATGATGAGATGAATTGGTTGAATGAAGAAAATGGGAGGAAACGGAAGCACCCCGAGAAAGCCCACGCACACTGTGTTCGTCCACCGCAAAGTCCACATGGCATGAGCAGAGATCGATGCGACGAACCCTAGTACAAGAGGTGAGCGCTGTACCAACAGAGCCACCGTGGCCCCGGTGGGAATAACAAGAACTATCCCTGGTGCATTAAAATTTGATCCCAGGTTATTTATTTTGAGTATCACCCCAATCAGGGATAAAATCTATCTATTTTCACCAAAAAGATAGTATGTTGAAACTTGTAGGAATCCACTAGTTTTAGGATTCCCCTTCGTAATTTATAACAAATCGGACACTGCGTCAATACTGTGGAACAACAGAAAAGGAGTAAACGGGTGGTGCTGCCACCATAGGAAAAGTTTGACAGTGATAAACAACCTTTACATGTGTGATAAGAAAGAGAAGAAGATCGAGTATGTTGCTCCATTTTCGATAGATTATACGAAAATACAAGAAATTAAGTGAAGTGGCTAATATTTTGATAGACCTTTGGTTTTCTGGAACTTTGACAAGCACTGTATAAGAGACCGCGTCAAACCTCACCTTTTGTTCAATGGCAGCTATTTTTTTGTGTGGTAATCTCTTTGTGGCTGACCTACCTGTGTACGAAATTTGAAGTGGGTTTCGGGGTGATCTGAGTGACCCTTCCCTTGTTAGAAGTACACGTATATGAGACAACCGTTTGCAGTATTAGCACTGGTATGAAGAATTTCACATGTTCTGACAGGATTCCGGATAACTGCACCTTTAGTTTGATGGCGCAAGAAACGTAGGGTCACCACTGCTACCAATATCTGTGCCCTTCAGCCAGGGATTCTAGCAATATTATCTCTTGCAGTCTCCGTGATTGAAGTTGACCTTAAATGTTAGTCAGTGAAGAGCCTTTTGAGATTAATCGTAGCGCGTCTGACTACTAATCGGACGGCTCGGGTTCAAATGCCGACCAGAAGAATGGAGATTTTTCTCGTAGTGTCCGAGGAGTACTCACCCTCTTATCAAATTGAGTACCAGGTCGAGTGTGGGACTGACCACCCCACCTCACTTCTTACCGTAAGTCTAGAAAATGTGAAGCGCTACCTCCACATTCCCCATGCGCCGTTCACAGCGCGTTCATCTCGCACAGGTGATAGCATTACCCTTTTTCTGTAAATTATAACAGGAATTTGTTTACATGTAAATTTTATTTCTTGAAAGTAATTCATGTACTACGGCTCACTACTAGTTTCCTTAAAGTACTGTTACTTCTGTTGTAAGCAACTGTCCATATTTTTTACTGATCCATGTAAATGCATATTATTGTTATAAAAATAAAAAGTTTTTAATTCACCGGAATTTTTCATAGAAACATAAATTATATATATTATTCTCAATTTTAGTTATTCTAGTACAATGTAAATATGTAATATTGCTAGGTTCTGCTTGGCAGAAATATTTTGTAAAAAAATCATAATATATAACTTATATAACTTCTTAATTACATGAACAGAAATTAATATCGATTTTTCTTACATACCCCTTGACAATATCAGTTTCCCCCAAACGTAAAATTCTGGGGGAAAGTCTGCTCCGAACCAGCCCCTAAATACGTCACTAGTCATCTTGGTATAATGTAATTGCAAACAGCTATTTAGTTTCTATCTATGATCTTCGTATAAGACGCAGATTTTCCCAGAAAAATGTCATTCTCACATTATCACTTTTCTTCGAACTATATTTTATGTAATTCAAATACTTCGATTAGAAATTTCGACGCAAGAAGTGTTCACCCACTCACAACTGACACACTGAATTGGACAATGAATGTGTGCAGGATAAATCGCAAAGATCTAAAAATTCTTTCATTGATTTCCTATCTTGTGTGGAAATATATATGAGTTAAAAGTATTCGTCTAATTGTGTTTCTTTCAACGTACTTTGCATTGTTTGTATATCGATTTAATGTAGCAAAGAATTGCGCGCTTGCTTCTTGTTTTAAACGTATAACTCACTTTCTTTCGCTGGGGGGGGGGGGGGGGGGGCCCCTTTATCATAACCAGAGTATCTGGGGGAATCCACGCCCATGGCGCCGATCTGCCTTTCCTCGGTTGGGGCTGCGCCCCCACAGGGTAGGTTTATCCTCATTTATTGTCACCTACTCGTAATGGCACACCCACACACCAAATTTCGTTTCTCTAGTTTCAGTGGTTTGAAAAATGGGTTTTTGGGCAGCCTTTTGGATTAAAGATGATGACTTTTTTCACGTTTTCTTATATTGTCCTGACCTACTCGTGCTGGTACACCTTCATAGCAAATTTCGTTTGTCTGGCTCGAACGGTAGGGAAAATGGGTTTTGGGGCGCCCATTTTGGATCCAAGATGGTGATTTTTAAAACAAAAGTTGTAATATTTTCTTAAATTACTCGTGACAATACACCTTTGTGCAAAATTACATATTTCTAGCTCAAACGGCGTGAAAAATGAATTTTCGGTCCGGCATTTCGGATTCAAGATTTCGTCTTTGGATACATTTTCTAATATGTTCGTAAACTACTAGCGATGATGTACTCTCATCCTAAATTTGGTGTTTCTAGGGCAGAGGTTTAGGCTATGTATTTTGTACTACAATATGTTTGGCGCCCATTTTGTATCCAAGATGGCGACTTTTTCATCATTTTGCAATATTTTACTAAACTACTCTTGGTCCTGCATACAAAATTTCGTATCTCTAGCTCAAACAGTGCAGTCCGTCATTTTGGGTTCAAGGTGGCGTCTTTGAAGACATTTTTAATATTTTCGTAACCTACTAATGATTTTGTACGTCATACCAATTTTCGCTTCTAAAGCTCCAGTCGTTTAGGCTGTGTATTCAATACAACAATGAATTTTGCGGATATTTTGAATGCAAGATGGCGTCTTTTTCAAAATGTCGAAATGTTTTCTTTACCTACTTTTGGTCATACCTTCATACCAAATTTGTTGTTTCGAGTTTCAATAGTTTGCTTTGGAAATATGATCAGTGTCAGTGAGTGACCATGGGACTATATATTATGTGGATTCGCTTTGCTTCTTTGCTTCAATACGGGCGCTGCCCCAGTCCCACGCGAGGGCTGCACCCCAACTTGGGGTTTTGGGGGTTGCGCCCCCTTTATCGTAGCTACTCTCTTTGGGCACCTTTCCCTCATGGTGCCAATCTGCTCCCAACAACCGGGGGGGGGGGAAGGAAGGGAGCTTCGCCCCCATATTGAAGGTTTGTCCCATTTATTCTAACCTACCCGTGATAGTACGCCTTCAAACTGAATTTCGTTTTTCTAGCCTCAGTGGTTTTAAAAATGGGTTTTGGGGTCGTCATTTTAGATTAAAAATGGCAACTTTTAAATATTTTTTTTTATTGTCGTGACCTACTCCTGATGGTACACCTTCATACCAAATTTCATTTCTCTAGCTCGGACGATGTTGAAAATGATATTTGGGCGGCCATTTTGAATCAAAGATGGCTACGTTTTCAACATTTTGTATTTTTCTCTTGATCTCCTCTTGATGATACACCATAATGCCAAATTTGTATTTCTAGCTGAAAAAGTGTGGAAAATGTTTTTGGGCCCACCATTTTGGATCTAAGATGGCGTTTTTGGATACATTTTGTAATAATTCTTAACTTTAGTGATGATGTACACTCATGCTCAAAATTTTTTCGCATGTCTTTATTTGACAGTTTTTGACAAATAATATTTTTCTCCTTGAATTCTGGCGTTCGATTAATTGTTAAACATGTGAAGTATATAAAGACAAATATTTCCTGAAATTTTGTCACAAAAATATTAATAAATAATGAAATTATAACGAAAAAAAAAACATGAAAAAATGATCGAAAAAAATTAAGTCCAAAAGTGAGAGATTTGGCAACATAGGGAAATTGACGGGGAAATTCAGAGGAAAGAAGGGATATTTCTCTTGGGTCTATGAAACAGTGTATATCTTTAGTATTACCAGCAACTGAGATTACAGACAATGTTCTTTTAAATAAAATATTACACAAACAAAAGTTACAGATACAACATACGCATTGCATAATCATGTAGCATAAGCTATTATATCCACGAGAAGGGGTAAAGAAAGACACAATATTGGTTTGAAATTTCGAAGTGAAGACTGTCATTCAATGCTGTGTTAATGAACGCTAATGGAAGTGCAACAGAGCAGCGTCCTGTGTGGCGTAGTGGTTAAGCTTGTCGACCGTAATGCAAAGGATTGTCAGTTCGAGTCACCTCTCTGCCCTGATTTTTTTTTTTTTCGTAATGCAAAACGGCGTGATTAATTTACTTAAATTATATTATCCTTAGTATTAACTAACTATTGATAGGACGATTTTCATTACGTTACGAGTAAGGGGAAAATCGTCAGAAAAGAACCTCTTGTCTGCTAATTTCAATGAAGCAAGAGAAATATGCGGTTAAATGTATTCTCTTCATGAATTTATTTAATTAAATTTTATTCATGGCGATTCGGGCCTTGATAGTAGGATGACTGGACTTCCTGTTTTAACTGGACTATCCTTTTTTTTGTCATGTGTCCCGTGTCCCGGCAAATTATTAACAAGACAGCAGATGTCCCTTTATTGCTACAAAGAAGTTGTCAATCTGTTCACTTAACTTTTTTCGCAAATAACTCCCAACAATTGCTTGGCAGTATGATATCATGCTTTATGTTGTCTTAGTAGTTCCTAATTTGGAAGTTTTCGAGTGACGGGCAGAGTGGTTGAGTAAGGATTCACAGCACTTGGTGCTTAAGCCTGAAATGGATCCCCGCTATTACCCCATTAATTTCCCTGAATTGCTTTAAATAATCCTTTTATTTCACTTCAAGTGTATTTTAAAGGATAGACTTCTTTGTTTAGAAAATAAAATGAAAAAAAATAAAATTTTGAATGAAAAAACTTTAATTAAGCTTGAACTTTTGATTTTCTTGAAATACTAATTAATATTTGGTTCAGTATTATACTCAGATCCTTGAGAAAGACGTTACACATTATATTTGTTCTTCACAACTGTGTAAAATACTTTTGTGTTGATGGATATTTAACATTATTTTGATGATGTTAAGCAAACCATTCATGTTTGCGGAATACCGAATTTAAAATTGGCAACATGACTCATACAGTCTTGAATCACAGAAAAAGGCTCGAACGATAAGACTTGGCTAGATTTGAGAAAGGAAACATTGGCTACAGTTGACTGACTCGCTGCCTCACTAACAACACAAGCTATACTCCGTGACGTAATGTTACCAGAGCAGAGCAAAAGGCTTAGAGCTTTCAGACCCTTCAACAGTGAATTCCTGTATCTAGCTAGATTGATGTTACGATTGAGGTTCGAACCCCTCGGCACGCACATACACTTTTTTTCGTTAAATCTTTTTTACTTGTTTGTGTTATTATTTAGTTCTCATGTTTTAGTTTTGAATGAGCTTGTTCTATGGTTCTACGTGTATGGCCCGTTTTATGTTTTCTCAATTTAGTAAATTACAAGGCGTAAATGAACCTTGTGCACATGAGATTTCATTAAAATA
Organism: Lepisma saccharinum; assembly: GCA_022664845.1. Lineage (NCBI taxonomy): Eukaryota > Metazoa > Arthropoda > Insecta > Zygentoma > Lepismatidae > Lepisma > Lepisma saccharinum. The sequence continues at coordinate 25,241 of JAGDQP010024698.1, forward strand.
CCAAATTATGCTTTACCAGTTACTAGCTGATTTGCCCACCCGTTGGTGTGGGGTGAATAAAATATGTTCACAACAGTCATAAGGACTGTCACCAATACTCACTTCCCGTGGGGGAGGGGGGGCTAACTTTGGGAGTTTTGTGAGGCTGCGCCTCCTTTATCGTAGCCGGACTTTCCGGGCTGCGCCCCCATGTGCAGATCTGCTACAGCTGTTATTACTACTATTATTCAATTGATTTTTATGACCTTCAGACATCTAAGGCTCAGGTAGACTATTACTACCCAGCAAACCAAATGTCGACCAAGGTGTAGGGGATTTTGGTCGGGCCGGTGTAGGGGATAGGAAGAACCCAAACTATTAGCCGGAAAATGGTTGGGGGAAGGTCGGCGTGCAGCCACAAGTGACGTTTTGTCGTCGGACCGTTTGTTGACTGCCGTCGGCCTCTGACTTGCCGGCATAGAGGCGAAACCACGACCATCCCCAGCACTTGAAGGTGGGAAAAGGATGGGGCCTCGTTCATTGCCTTAGGTCGGGAAAAGGCGGCTCCCTGTCCATTTGCTGATGGTCGAGAAAAGAACGTGGCACCATCTAATCTTGATGGTCGTGAAATAAACGGAGCCCCGCCCACTTTCTGCTGGTCGGGAAAAGGTTGGAGGTCCGGCCATTTTCCGACCGTCTTAATCTGGAATTTATGTATAAAGTATCTGCATTCCGTTGTAAAAGAATTCTGCCGGCAGGTCTAGAATATAGAAAGGAGAGCCTATTCGACGCATCCCAGCTCAGCTGGAGTGGCGCTGATGGTTTTTGTGTTCATTTTGTATTTTATAATTCACAATTATCAAATGAAATGTCGCAACGTAGAGATCGCCATTGGATGCTGAGCATAACTCAGGGTTTCTCAACCTAGGGGTCGCGAGGACAGGAGGAAATATAAATTTAACGAGAATTTTGTGGGTTCAACTAATTCATTTCAAAGAAAGTATTTTATTTTGCCTGATGTTTTTATCATTACTAAAGATAATGTAGTTTTTTAATATTTTTTGGATGATATAATTAGGATATTTATTATAAAATATAGGAAATAAACTGTCATTTTTTTTAATGAAAAGCAAATATACACACATTAATATAATTGTGGGTTGCCGGGTAGAAAGCATGGTAAAGGGGCGCGGGCGGTTGTGGGTTGAAAAGGGCTTAGAAACGCTAGTGTAACTGATTGTGTTTGTAGTAAAAAATGCAAAAAAGGTATAAAAAAGGAAACGTCACGTAGTCGGACAAGTCTCGCTGTTAGACCTTAGCTGTTTTATACGCTTTACATTGTTTTATACGCTTTACCTGCCTTCCAGTAGGAAAGGTGTAAATGATAATTAATGAGAGAGATCTGACGTGCGGAGAGTAGTAGAAGCATTACGATAAACTCTCCCCGCCCAACAGCTCTGGTGGAACAAAATGTAGAGCCTTACGATAGGAAACGTCCGAGATTTAAGTCCTGGCCTGGCCATGTCTAACTCTCTACCTCTTGCTCCATCAGAGCTACTTGAACGAATATTTATAGTAATGCTTTACTACTTTGTACGTCAGGTTTCGCTCATTAATTATCATTTTCTCATTTCCTTCTGAATGGTAGGTTCTATAAAATATATTGTAGGGCATTTGTTAGATACCATAATTTATCGATATGCCAAGTTTGTTTACGATCTGAATTTTTGCCATCTGGATGTTTGGGTGTGAGTATCCTAAAAACATTTTGCAGAGAGTAATTTTGTTTAGCATTAGCCAAGGAATAACATGGTATTCTGAGTGGGCGCGAATTTCCACTCAACTTGTACTGAGAATGAGGGTATGGATATTTCTGAGATAATTTCACAATAAAAGCTCAATAGAAGTCCAGTTTTCGTAAATTTCATGTTTCAAGGGGAAGGGGAAACACAAGGAATGTCACAATATTTCTTTTTCCGAGAAAAGCTGTTTTAATGTAGAAAATCTCGTAAGACACAATGGTTCGCCAATCATTTTGCCGCTTTTTGTATGGACACTTCTACGTTTCAGCACAAAAGGAATATTCTGTTCAACACTAGGAGGTTTCACCAATAGGGAAAGCTCAGAACCCGAAAAAGACCGAAAATGGACATTCCTCTTTTTCCACCCTTACCCTTCATTTGTATTTTCCGAAGCAAATTCAGCTTGATTTTCAGGGGAAGAGTCCAAAATTCAATAACAGGCAAACTAAAAGGACGTATGATGAAATAGCATCCATGCAGCATCAGAACGCCTATTTTTTGTAGAATTTTCTTATTTAATTATTCCGAATGGGGCTGAATTCTATTCAAGAAAAGAGAAAAGAGTTGATTTTAAAAATCTAGAATACTGTCATATCGATAACCAAGACGGCGGCAGCCCTAAACGTATTTATTTCATAAAAAATAT
>JAGDQP010024699.1:0-27661 GCA_022664845.1 Lepisma saccharinum
TGGAAAGATTGTGGGCCGAGAAACACTGCGCGGATTCCTGGGAAATAACATATTTGTATGCAATTGGTTCCAGGAGATGTGTTTGTTAATAAGACAGCCTTTGCATGCTTCATCTGGTGACTGTTATTTGGTATGGTAAATTTGAAAACAACCTACGACCTAGCTCGTGTGGAAAGCAAAGAAGTTGCTCAAAGGCAGTAGGTTACTAATAACAGTCTCTGACTATTAAACGACTCAGTTTGCTTCGACGCGCCAAGGAAATCTACGGGATGAAAAATGTGTACACGAGTGTCGGGAAAATTATTATAGTTGTCGGTCGAGTAAAGAAGACCATTACTAACGAACGTGAACTTCTGGCACTTACATCTGAAAGCAAATGAGGGACATAGTACAGACGAGATCCAAGTATAATAGAAAGTGCTTTTTTTTCTTTTTTTCAAAATACTGCTCTTTAAATATATATCTTTCCTATGTGTTACGTGTTAGATGTGTAGCAAATTTATGTCGTATGTGTTTTATGTTACGTGCATCGAGCTTCTTGATATCTTATCTTAATTTGTATGTGTTCCTTTTGTGTATAGAATATGTTTGTGTTACAAATATCCTTCATAAGTGTTTAGTGTTAGGTACTTCGAGTTTCGTGATACCCCATCTAAAGAAATCATGTGTGTGTTGTTTGTTCGAAGAAAGTGTGTGTGTATGTGTAAATGAACTATGTGAGCAAATACTTCAAATATTTTATTATATTAAATATCAGTATTTGTCCAGGAATGACGAACGTAAAATATGGCATAAATATATTCAAAGTGAAAACATTACAAACGTAGTAATCTTAACAAATAGTCCGTCGATTATTATCATATTGTGTGAATATCTCGTGTGCCACAATCATTTATTTGTTTCATCCAGTTGTAAGAACTACGTTCCAGACTCTAGAGTAAGTACCATATCTCTTTTCTTACGTATTTTCATAACCATTTTCCTTTCGTTCGCTATGGAATGGGATGACTTTAATCTAAATGTTTCCAATTATAAAACATCACTGATACCTCTCTCACCAGGCATAAGCTGTTCAGACCTTTATATGATAACTAACAGAGTAAACGGAAATTATAATAATACACACGCTATTTCTACTCCGCTTTCCCCCTTCCTGAAATCTAATGGATTGTAACAAAGCCACAGGTATTGCAACACTGTTTGCAACCAATATCCCTTCCTCCAACTCTCACGTAGACCTAAAGTCTTCTCCTCCCCACCCCCTTCTGCAACCGCTACTACCAATAGCTTGTCGACAGCCTATATTCTTAAAAATGTATTGGAAAAATACCCGGATGACATGCACGTGGTACATGTCAATGCTCAGAGCCTTCTCAAACATTTCCACGAAGTATCTGCTATTCTCTCCCCCCTTTCTGTCCATGTAGCTGGAATTTGTGGAAGCTGGTTGAAACCGTCCCTCCAGGATTCCTTGGTTAACATTGAAATCTATTCCCTCTTTAGAAATGATCGTGAGGGCAAAGGGGGAGGTGGGATCGCAGTTTACGTGAGAAATGCCATCAGAGTAAATATACTAGACCGGTCTCCAAACATGTACTCCGCCTCTGCCGAATACCTCACACTCGAACTTACAATTCAATATAAACAGATGTGTTTAACCTGTGTCTACCGGCTACCAGACACAAACTTTAGTAATTTTGAAGACGCTATCTCCAAATTTCTTCCACATTTTAATAATTTATTAATTGTGGGAGACGTAAATTACAATCTGTTGTCAAATAAAGAAATGTATTAAATTTTAAAAACATTGTACATTCATTAAATCTCTCGTTCTGTCCATTCGAGGCCACTCACAAAACTGATACAAGTGAATCCTGGATTGATCATATACTAGTATCAGATGTAAATCTGCATGTGTAAATTCATTACCGTGGTATCTAATTTACTGTGCCCAGTCGGTAGATCAAAAAGTTGATCTCTTTAATTCTTTCGCGCACCATGTGTACAGTAAACACGCCCCATTGAAAACCAAACGTGTGCGTAAGCCCTCCAACCCCTGGATTAACGATAATATTCTATCTCTAATGACGTTGCGGGATTCAGCGTACAGAAGCTATAGGAGAGCAGTGAAACACGACCTCAACAGATCCCAAGAAAAGAAGGTAGAGTACCGTAAGTTGAGAAATCGCTGTAATCAAGAAATTCGAAAAGCTAAAATTGAATTCGCCAAATGGCTAGTCAACTACACATCACAAAAGAGAGAACTTTGGTATAAGCTTAAATTTTTGGGAATCGGTGTTAAAATAAAAAATGTTATTTTACCTCAAATACCATTAAATACTATTAACGAACAGTTGTGCTACACGCCCAAACTAGACATTACACACAAAATGAAAACATTACAGACCATCCAAACATCAACACCCCAAAAATATTATTTTAATATGCACCAAGTCACTGAACGGGATGTAATAAAAGCAATACAAAGAATTAAATCATCTGCCGTTGGAGCCGATGAACTATCCATTTTACTTATCAGAAAAATACTTCCCTGTGTAACAGATATTATTGTGCATGTCTTCAATATCTCTATCACATATGGCTAATTTCCATCGGTCTGGAAGATGTCACACATTCGTTAGTTGCCTAAAACTTCGAACCCAATAACGACCGATGACCTTCGTCCCATTAGTATTCTTCCTGCGCTTTCCAAGGCTCTAGAACACATTGTCCACGCTCAATTAACACAGTTTCTTGAAGTAAAGAGCATTCTAAACCCTTTCCAATCATTTTTTAGGTCTCTCTATAGTACGTGCACAGCCCTAGTTAATATCACAGATGACATTCGTTCTGCTATGGATAATCGCCATATCACCCTGCTATCCCTTCTTGAGTTTAGTAAAGCATTCCAAACAATAGACCATGAAATTCTGATTACTAAACTGTCTTATTCTATAACTTCTCACCGTTAGCCCTATCATGGTTCAGATCCTATCTCTCACATAGAAGGCAAAGAATTATCACTAACGACACACATTCAAACTGGATACCTGTTCCATGTGGTGTCCCACAAGGCAGTATTTTAGAACCGCTTCTTTTCTCTCTATATATAAACGACCTGCCTAAAAATATTCTAGCCAGCAAATATCACTTATATGACATTCAATGCTATATCTCGTCCGACCCATCGAGCATAGTTAGTTCACTCCAGTACTTAAAATCCGATATTAGAAACATCTGTTCTTGGGCACGTGAAAATGGATTAGAAGTTAACAAACTGAAATCAAAATTCATTATAATCGGATCACGGAAAGATACTTTCCTCCCTTAACACCGTAAACATCACTGGCCTCGATGTAAATGGCGTTATAGTTCCCTTAAAAGAAAGCGTAAACGACCTTTGTCTATATATAAACAAACACTTAACCTGGACAAAACATGTAAACAACCTTTGCAGCAAAACGTATGGCTCATTACATTCTCTTTGCAGCTTAATTTTTTTTTAGAATCAATCAAAGCCACTTTAGTGCAATCCCTTGTAATATCACAAGTGGATTACTGTGATGCTGCTTACATGAACCTTACTGAGGACCAAGCAAAACGCTTACAACGTATCCAGAATGCCTGTGTCCGCTTCGTCTTTAACGCAAAGTACTTCGACCATTTATCACATTATTATAATAAATTGGGCTTGTTTGATTTTCGCACGAGACGCCGTCAACATGCTCTAAATTTACTTTATAAATTAGTCACAACGAAAAAACAGTCATACTTGTCATCCAGGTTCAAATTTCTCAGTGACACTTATTCTTTAAACACCCGCTCTAAAGAGAACACGGTACTCTCAGTGTCATATCATAAATCAGAGTACTACTCAAAATCTTTCAGTGTGCATAATACTAGAGCTTGGAAGCAAATCCCTGCACACATCAGGGACTCAGGCTCTCTATTAACATTTAGACGTAAACTTAATTGCTTTTTATCCCAGTCACAATTTCCTCTGACTCACTAGACACACGAGTGTACAGATCAACACAAAACTATATTATATATCATCAATATTTTTATTATTGTTATTATTTACTCTCTAGTTAGTATTTTTCTATCTTTTAGTAATCACTTTATGATTGTAATATTATATATTTCTTCATTTTTAATTGTAGTTAGTATTGTATGAATTTTAGTGTCCATTTTTTGTTTGTTTTGTAGTGTTTAATTATACATTTTGTAGTGTTTAATTATTTATATAATATAAATTTTATGTAGAATGTTCAAATGGTTGAGTGGAAGAAAAGGTTATGCCTTGAACTCCGCCGTTCAAAATAAGAATAAATGAAATGAAATGAAATAATAAGGCCTAACGGCTAAAAAATGACGTCACCATCAGAAGGCCATGCAGAGTTCCATAGGATAAATTTTAGTAATTTGTTCACTCATTTTCTGTTGAAATGTGAAGCTAAATAAGCCACATATATATCAAGATACTTTAAATAAAACCTGTATATGTTAAATGATAGTTTCTCTACTGCAATGTTACAGAATTGTCATAAAGTTATGTAATCATGTCAGTTTAATAAATTTCTGAACGTTTAAGGATTATGTAGTAGTAGCATCAAATAAAAGCTTTCTATTGATAGGAGATTTTATATTTGTTAAGATCTGTTTCCAATCAAACTATGAAAACAATTTCAACAGTAATACTACCTCTAAAAGTTTTATTCATCAATTAATGTAGAAGTTATTTAAATTAAACTTACAATTTATACGAGGTCCTAGAAGCTGAAAAATAGTAATTAAGATATAGTTGACTACAAATTTGTAGCAGATGTGACAAAATGCTCCAGATAGATAATATTAAGTCAAGGTTGGACTCAAGATATCTCCCGAATCATTCTCTCATTTACCATATTTTAGGTTAGTTCATATAGAAACGTAAAATAGTTGCTTCAAGTTTACTTTCTTGCCTTTATGGAGAAAGTTGGGTTAAGATAGGTCATTATGCCATTCGGGAAAGTACCTAGAGTTCGTTCTAATAAAACGTACAACATATAAAACAGCAATAAAATTCAAATCGAAAATATTTGGTAAACAAAACACAGTAAACCTAATTCTTTATAAGACAGTAAATTACGTACTTTTAATTATTTAAAAAAAAATAAACTTTCGGTTAAGGCTACTTAATTGAGTTAGTTTCAGCTGTCTTTAGGTTTGCTCGATATTAAGTTTGGTTAAATTATATTGTTTTTACAGTATGTTCCTCAATTCGAGAGAATCAAGAAACTTATAATGTAGGGATATCTTTTTCCTTTTCGGGTTATAAGTATTTCACAATTCCGACTCCTTTCTGCAAGTAACAGGTAATCTGATTTTGTTGCAGCTTTGGTCACAAAATCGATTCACTGTTACGTAGAGCAATGAGTCGTAACTGTGAAATGCCTATAATCCTAAAAGGAAAAAAAGGTAGACGTGCATTAAAATTATCATAATTCATCGAGCTTCAGCACCTGTAAAGACTCCAGATGTTATGTAGTTTCCTAGATTTCTTAATAAACTCACTCAATCCATAACACAAGCTAAAATATAAACGGTTGAAAATAACTGATTTATAGGTATTTAGTTAACCTTAGTATTACTCTAACTTAAACAGTTCTCACACAATAATACGGGTTGAACAATGGGGGGCAGCACCTGAAGACGCTTTTTCCTTGATTTTATCATTTTAATTATCCTTTTTGTCATCATCACTTTTTGTCGATTACAAACTTGCTTCTTTGTGAAAAGGCTACATTTAGTACACTTTTTTCTTATTCACTGTATTAGTAAGGTTCATTTTCATGAAAGCTTGCGATTTGGGTGAGTAGTCAATTGAAACACGTTTTAAGCCCCCCTATTACTTGTTCTACATGTAACACGTACATATGTCAATTGGCTATTCACCCAAATCGCAAGCAACGTAAACTTTCATGAAAATGAGCCCCAATTCGCATATTGTTATACTTGTATTGACTGGTTGAAATGGCCCATTTGGCCGGAACCATTCCTCGTAACGAGGAATCCAAATAAAATAGAATAGAGAAGTGAATTGTAACTATAAACAATGTAGCGTTAATCTGTATATGTTCCAAGATTGCCCACAGCAGTGAAGGTTAGGCTTCTGTTAGTTCATCTAAATTAAAATAATTAAGTTGTCATTTACTGAGTTTATGATTTAATTAGTTATGAATCGGATCCAAAAGCATTTTTGTGATAGTTGTGGTTTGTCAGTCGGGGGAGTATGTAAAGTCCATCCTTAACATTACGTATATTGCCTAAACATACTTGAGAACTGCGTTCAAAACAAAACTATATTTGCGTTAATGGACTGACTGTGAGCGTATGCTTACATGTTGCAATGGCTGGAACAATCCAAATTGAACACATTGAACGGAAATTATTTAGAACAGTTTCTTTGTTTATACTTTACTGACTTCAGGTTTTGTAAAATTAGGTTAAATTATCTTATAAATACCAGCCAAATTTATGCTTATATAAGCGAAACTCCAACTGAACTGTCAAGTCCAAGATATGACAAACCGTGTATGATAGTGAGAACTGTTTCTTAGTGGCCGGTATAAAAATGTTTAAAGGCAATAAATAAAATTCAAATGTATTTACTTGTGGGATTCACACCATTACACGAACCCAAACTACTAATTCATTCATCAGTAACTATATATTGCTATGTTTATTTCAGTAATGATATGTGAACTACATTAAACATATTAGTTAGAATGACACCAAACAATCTCAATACCTATATTTATACTTACTCAAGTATAAGCGGAAATTATTAAATTTTCCTTTGATGTTGAACTTTTCTAACGATGTAGTAAGTTAACATACTTGGGAAAAGATAAATTTTCTGTTATTTTATTGAACTTGCCTTACAAAATGGAACATAACAGTTTTAGTAGCTATGTTTATTTATCTATTCTCATTAAAAGTAGGAAAGAATATTCCATAAATTACGATACACAAACACACATTTCATACTTCCCACCATATAGTTGCTACTCTATATTGGGCTCCCGGATGTGACATATTCAAGTTAGTTTGGTTCAGTTTAAATCCTTATATTTTTCGGTAGCCTCGTGTAAGCAGAATCTCGGCCGGCCACATATGGAAACTTTAATGTTGAAATTTTTCAGCGTTATATCACGAACTTTGTGTATTTATGCAAGTAGTGAAGTTCATGCACATCATCACATTTATAACGCGTTCGCAGTGCATGTCCACGAAAAATCATTGTTTTTAATAACCTTGTGTGACGTCACATATGTCGTTGATCCGTCCACAGTGTACTTACTTCCGCTTTTCATCTTCTTAAGCCGTTGTTGACAGCGCCATCTACTGGACAAATTTATACCACCGGTAAAAGAAATGAAATCTACTGCGTTGATCTCATCGTATTGCGCGTGAAGTATAGTTAGATTAGTTGCTTGGGCATCAAAGCGTTGAAAAGAAAATAAGAGATATATGTTGTATTTTGTCTGAACGCAAATGAGGAAAATAACAAATGATGTGTGAATAATAGAATTTGCGTGCTTCGTGTGATCTGTATATATAATTTCATATGCATTATTAGGTAAGAATTATTGCTGGTCGACCATTAGAAAAAAGTAGTACTTAAAACTACCTTGACTCAGTTCGAATCATTCTTTTATTTAGTAAGTTGCTGTAGTGCTACCAATAGTTTTAATGAGAATATTGAGACGTGTATATTGTTAGAAAAAATATTGGGTGAAGCAACACTTGTAAGGCTTGTTAGTCGCCGAAATATTGACAATAAAAAGTACTGATTCTGCATATTGCTCGGTCGTGGTAATAAAGTCAATGCAGGTATTTTAAAACTATTCAAACGTACGACAGTTGTCATAGCATAACGCGATTCCAATATTACATTTTTCTAAATGTAGTTTAACAAATTATTATTGATGGCAAGTGTGTGATTTAATTGATATTTGTGTATTTGTCAGATTATTCAATTCATTGTCTCCCAGGGGCGGACTGGGTATATTAGGGCCTAGGCCGCGGTTACCAAGGAGGGCCCTCAGACTATTACACCAATTTCTAAAATAGCGTACAATGAACACCTGCGATGAGCCATCGCGTTATGTAGTTATAAATTCGTTGTTACTTGGTAGTTTTTGCAAGCTATGATTTATCATTGGTCATTGGAAATTTGATGTCACAGCAAGATTTAATCAAACAGCAAAGCACAGTATTTCCAGAAACATAAACTCTCGAGAGAATATTTTATAATTATTATTGTATTGCTATATAGTAAATGAAACGCTAAACAAATAATAGCCAATAACCTTTTACTGTGGAATGAACAGAACAGCTTACTGAAAATTGAAACACTAAACAAGTAATAACAACATTTGACTGTGGAATGAACACGACAGTTTTACTGAAAATGGAAAACACTGCTGAAACACTAAACAACTAATAATTTTAAAAAGTTAAGATTCTTTTCAGTTCAGATGATGAATTGCAGAGTTCCTGAATAACTTCGTCCACGGACACTAAATTTAACATGTCTTTTCCATTCTCATTAGTAAAAATTCGTCCAAAATGTCTTCAGACAAACTAGCTATTAGATTTCTTTTCACCAAGACAAAAGCGTAAAATGCTCTTTTGTACTTGGCACTGCTCATCTTTCTGAAACAGGAAATTTCTACAAATAGGCCTATAGGCAGGAGAATATTTCCATCAAATGTTGGCGAAATGGTTGCAGCGCAGACCTTATTAGACTACTTTTATTTTCTTCTATATAGAGTAAACTGTAACTTCCTGAAATAATAGCAAAATTCGTTTTACGACGTGCTGACTTTGTATTGTCTGCTGCAAATTTAATAACTTGCTTGTTTTGCTTCCTGAAGCAAGCAAGCAACTAAATTTGAAAGCCAGAAAGCGTTACGCGGGTATATAATTACAATTATAATGATGAAAAAGTAATGAGGTTTATGCACTGCATCATGTGACACCGGGAAATATTCCAGATCCGTCAGCAACTTTGTAGAACTTTATACAGGTTACCTCCACCCACACAATGTAAACAAAAGACGTCATTGTAGTCTCACTGATTTTTTCTATCAATTTGGAGTGTTCGATCACAGTATGACCTTTGTTTGCCTAAACGTTGAAATATTCCCTCTTGTGTCAGCCTTCAAATATTTATCGAACACTCCAAGATGGATAGAAAAAATTCACTGAGACTACAATGATGTCATTTGTTTCCATTGTTTGAGGTAGCGTGTATAAAGTTCCACAAATGCTGCTGATGAACCTTGGATATTTTTACCGGCACTATGTGATCAAAACACCTCTGTGACGTAACGTGAATCAACCTCATACAGTTTACGCAAAAATAATTACTTGCCCGCTAAGGAAGAGGCATTGCTGACTGCAGTCTACTCTTAAACGACGTGCATTGTCTTCTCATTAGCAATCACGTTATTTTGTGTCTACTGTAGTAATTACCTACACCATTATTTTCAATCTCGTACTTTATTGGCATTATCGCCTACTGGACATAATTGTGATAGAACACTTTTATTCCAGAGCTGGATAGAATTATGGTATTTGGCTGGCCGAAAAAAAATCCATGTCAACACTGTAGCCTAAGCTTCAGCGGATAATTTTTAAAAATGCGCTGTTTTTCTATTTTTGAGTTATCAAATATAGACCTACAAGATGTGTTAACATCCATAAAGGACCAATCAGCCTGTGATTAAATATGGGCCCAGCTACAAACCAGGCCCCAGTCTTTAACGATGAAAGGGCCGCAACTGTCCAACATAATGAAAAAGGGACCAGGGCCCCAACTGCCCAACATAATGAAAAAGGGCCCAGGGCCCGAACTGCCCAACATAATGAAAAAAGGGTTCAGGGCCCCAACTGATCAATTTAATGAAAGAAAAGCCCCAATTGCACAACATAATGAAAAAAGGGCCCAAGGCGCTCGGCACAAACTAAATCACAGTTTCCAATAATAAAAGACCATAGTGAAAGATGGGCCTAGCCACAAATCCAGTAACAAAAGGGCCCTATTGAAAAAGTTAACTTACTGACGGAAGGATAGAAGAGGGGTGTTTGATGGCAGAATAATAACTAGTGATCTACCGAATTATTTAGCTTTCTTCTGTTTTAGCTTTTCTCTCTTTCTCTTTCTTTCTTTATTGTTTCCATTATTTTTTTCTGAGAAGACCTAGGCCAGTCCGCCCCTGTGTCACCCTATCCTTTTATTATCCATATCCTCTTGTGCTCATTTAAGCATAAAGCATATTCATGTTTGTTTAAGTGTATTGGGGTACAGTGTTGCGTTATTGAAGCAAAATTAGTTGTTGGGATGCGACAAAAGGGAAGCGTCAATAAAGTTCACCAATCGTATATGTCTTGCTTTTGGGGCAATTGTGTAAGCAAAAATCCATTTTGTTTAATGCTAAAACGCATGTTCATGGCTTATCCCTGAATTACTCAGAGTACGTTGTGTGCCATATTAATCGGAGTAGTGTCATTCATTTTTTGAACACTTTGTTTGAAATAATAATAAAAAAATAATAAGATACGCAGAGAGAATAAGATATCAGAATATAATTTCTGTACCGGCACTCATGTCTGCCATTAATGTCTACGGTCAAATATCAGGAGCTGTTCTCGATGTGGAAAAATCTTCTGGTCTCTTCTGTTTCTTCTGATTGAGAATCACTAAGTTTTATTTTTACTGTCCCTCAGAAAGTTGTCAGCTTTCGTCCTAACTTGTTTGACGTTTACACACCAACTGACAACGGAGCCACTGAGGCCCCAAATAATAATTTGAGTACTGAATATATAATATAAACCATATTTATTTATATCGATCAGAATGATTCGGCTAGTTTTCTCGAGGTCGAGCGTTCCATCTCATTTAACTTAGTTAAGAAAAATGGTACTGGCCAAGTTATAGAGTTTTGTAATTACTTTTATGTGAGTTCTTAATGGAAAAAAGCAAATCGCACTACAGAGAATTAGCCACACTGTAGTAATTTCAACACTTGCTGCACCTCCTTCTCAAGATATTGTGATATTCACTCATCGATCACTTTACCCTACTATTGATGGACGTAAATGTGCCTAACAAGAGCAATAGAAAATTATTCTTAAAGACCTATAGCTATTCGCAGTGCATTGACATATTAACCACTATTATGAAAATTATAAGTAAAGAAATGTTTGGTAAAAATACCTTTTTTAAATTTCTAGGTCTCACCACTTGAGAGCAACCAAGACTAATGTTTCATATCTGCTCGCTGCCTTCCTGGTGATATTTTGTAACGAACAATAGACGATGAGGCGCTATACCTAATATATAATTCATATTTCATGTTGAATAAAAACCAGCTTGATCAATAAACTTTGTAATTGAGGCAAATATTGATCACTTGTTATCTACAGAAACTTATAGTATAAAAGCAATATAATAGCATTTTTAAAAACACACTTTCTGCAGGAGCTATTTAAAAGCTTTACGAGATTTGTTTCATGTAGTGTCCCCACGTGTCATATTTTCTAGTCGTTGTGAATAACCTTCTAAGTCGACTTTCTTTTGTAAAATTGAGATTTTACAGGTATAAGCTTCTTTTGGTGTGTTCTACATGGTGTAGAAATAGTTTGTTTGAATTCCTAAAACTGAAGAACTTACATTATGTCTTGATTTAAGTATTTTACGAATCGCAGTAACCACCAGAACTTTCAAACTGCTTTCCTGTAAAATTTACTTTTCTCGACTTTGCACGTTATTCACTACGACCAGCCAATATAACACAATCGATTTTTTCTTAGCCGTGGGGAGTTCTGTCGGGCTATGCTTCCTGCTGTGTATTCTGCGCTGTTTGCGTGTCACCTGTTTTACCATGTAAGCTGCGCCGGTAGATGGCAGGAAGGATTCAAACTTATCAAATTCAAGCAAGTGAAGCATGTTTCTAGAAAGAGGACGAAAGAAATTGAAAATTATGGTCTTTTAATTAAAAATTGGGTCAATAATATTCTGTAATATCTGTAGAGAAGAAATATATAAAATTTCTGCGTAGTTGTCCACTTTTGTGTGTAAAATTCTACATTTCATTGCATGTATCATATATGATAGACGGGGACGCTACGACTACTTTTCAGGCAGATTTCATAGAATCTTACTTTTCGAGTTTCTTGACATTCTTGTACGATTCGTTCAAAATAAAACATAGTTGGACTCTAAAATTTTCATAATATTTCTAATGTTCCCTTCAAAGATTTTCAGCATTTTCGAGTGGGGGAAGGTTGAGGTTAATTTCTTCCTGGGCGTGTATAAAATTCAATCCAGTGAGATAACACTAGTTTTGTCTGTTGGGTTGCTGAGTAAAACATGTAGGGCTGTTGTTGTTCACGATTTTTGGGGGTCTGGGACTAGAGAAGGGGCTGTCGGATAATCTCTGTCTTATATTACAAGTTACACTGAAGTGATAAAAGTCGTGGGTTACGTACCTAATAACGTGTGGAACCCCTCGAGCACTGGGAAGTGCAGCAAATCGAAAGGGTAGGCACGCGACTAGTCTCGGGTAATCCGCTGGAGGGATGTGCAGCCATGCAATTTCGATTGTCGTCCACAATTCGGTGCTTGTTGCAGGTGGAGGATCCTGAGAACGAATAACCCGTTCGATGATTTGCTTGTGCTTGCTAGGATTCATATCTGGCAATCCTGGGATCATATCATGCGTTGGAAGTTGACAAAATGTTCCTCAAACCAGTCGCGTACCATTGCGGCCCGGCGAGATAGCGCATTGTATTCCTGAAAAACCGCATTTCTGGCTGGGTACACGAAGTCCAAAAAAGGTTGGAGATGATCACCAAACAGCTGATCATAGCTCTCTCTGATCAATGTCCGGTTCAAGCGGACCAGAGGACCCACACAATGACGGAGCCACCACAAGCTTCCAAAGTACCTTGTTGACACCATGCGTCCATAGGTTCATGGGACCTGCGCCATATAAGACCCTACCATTCGCACGTACTAATGGCAACGTAACTCATCTGACCACGCCACACGTTTCCAGTCCTCTAAGGACCAATTTACGTGTCCCACAGTCCATATTAGTTGCAACCGCCGACGGGCAGCGATACTTAGCAGTACATATGTCGGTCTTCGGCTATGATACCCCATGGAGACGAAATTGCGCTTCACTGACCTCTGATCCTCACTCCTGGAACGTGCTGCATTGATTCTTGTTGTCAGATCACGCACTGTTCCTTGCCTGTTGCCCGGGCGAGTCTGCCCAGACGTCGCCGTTCGCGGTCATTCAAAAAGAGTAATTCTATTACACATGTTCATTTTTCATTTATTCAAGGTGTTTTATTTCCGGAATCATACGTATAACTAGTGGGAATTAAATAGAACGTTTTGAGTAAATGCTATCACGTCTGTTCATTAAAATCGTGATACAAAATATTTGTTAATCATTAGATATTCATTGTAACTTGACCACATTATACGAGAGATGAAAACATGGTTTATATATTGTCATAACTGAAAATAAAAGAAAATTTAAATCCTTATTTTTGTATAAATGGTCTTGACAGCGACCCAGTGTAACATATATGACACATGACGTATTTCCCACAATACAATTGAAAATTTTTTGAAAGTGCAAAAATGCCATATTTATGTTCGAAGATTAATCGATCTCAATATATTTTTTCATACTTTCTGTCGAAACCTTAACGTCAGGACACT
This sequence comes from Lepisma saccharinum, assembly GCA_022664845.1. NCBI lineage: Eukaryota > Metazoa > Arthropoda > Insecta > Zygentoma > Lepismatidae > Lepisma > Lepisma saccharinum. The sequence goes on from JAGDQP010024699.1 coordinate 13,790, forward strand.
GTAGGATATTCATTTCTCATTTTCTTCTATGCTCCTATTTCCTCTTTTTCATGTTCATTTTCAGTCTTAGGTCTGTAAAATTTTGATATACCGAAATCGGTATCGGTATTTTCGAAAACCGAAAATTCCGTATCACCCATACAGAAAACTACGATATACCGAAATGCCGAATATATCGAAATATCGTCATATGACGTTTTGAAAAAAAAAAGTCTGGTATATTTTTTACACTATTGTTTGTGAATATAAATGTATTTCTCCAGTTATCAACTAGATGCGACACTTTACTTTCATCCGTTGTAACTAAGCGCAATTACTTGTATGTTGTGTTATTAATGAGAAAATGTTAGAATAATTTAAAAGAATGATAATAGGTAGTTCTGCATCAAATAAAATGAGGACAAAATGCAGATAAGCAAATGAATATAGTATAAACACAACCAAATGGAGATATGTGATGGACCGGTCATGTAGCATACCTGACAGATGATGCTCAGAGTCAGAGGAAGATTAAAGGTGAATTGTTTGAAACTACTAAATAAGTAATACTATTCTATTGGCTATCTTCGGTTAGAAAATGCCCTTTATGCCGCTCAAAAGCGCTTGAGAAGTAATCATGCTCCAGCAGGAGTTAACAGTTAGCTGTAGCGCCCACCATCTGTATCCCGTGGATTACGGCATGCTAATTGCTTGTGGGAACTGGCTTAATTTCGATATTTCGATTCCACGTCCTAGAGGGAGGTAGAGATCGACAAGTCGCAACTTAGTTCAGTTGAAATGTCGTGATAACCTTTCGCCTTGCTAGCAACACTAAGTGTATGCTGACTATTCATCCCGTCCAGGGAAGAAGAGAAGAAGATAATATAGTCATAGAAGTGATGTATCACTTGGAAATAATCACATCTCAGCAGAAATAACGGAAGCTGTTTGAAATTTATTAAACTATGGTGTTATGTGTCTATTGAAGATTTTAACATCGTCACGTGAAAAGCTACGAGTATATTTCTTATGAAACTGACACATGCAAGAAAAGGATTGTAATTGTTGTATATATAAAGTATGTTTCTATACACAGTCAATCGTATAGTTACAAGTAATATCCGGCGAATCTCATTTTCTAAATTGTCAGTCTCAAAGAGAGCGAAACACAATAATCTCTGAAATATTTTGTGATAAGTGGCATCAAAGCGAAAGGAAAGGCCACAATCGGGTTTAGAAACAAAAAGCGAGATATATGACGCAGAAGATTCAGGAGAAAGAGGAAAACGAGAAGACAAATAACATACGAGATCTATACAAAGGAGTAAACTCGTTAAGAAAAGGTTACCAGCCGAGGTTATGAATGATTAGAAATCAACGTGGAGATCTTCAGGCGGATCCGACTAAAATTGTCGATGTGTGGAAAAGTCATTTGACAAACTTCTTATTGTACACAACGGGGAACAAACAGAGGAATTTGAAATCCATACCGCAGAACCGTGGATTCCTGCACATAGCGAGATCGAGATCTAAATACCGGTAAAGAAATTCAAATCACCAGGAACAAACAATATTCCAGCCGAATTAAATCCACTAATCAAGGAACTACTTAAATTGATAAGTGCTATATAGAGAAAAGAGCTGCCAAAGGAATGGAAAACCTAAAAAATAGTTCCGATTTACAAAAAAAGGCCTGTAAATCCTTTATAAATCGGAATGTAATAATTACCGCGGAATCTCTTTCGCTCTAACCTATTACAAGGTATTAAGCAATATTCTCTTAACACGCCTAAATGTATGCGTAGATGAAATAATTGGAGATCACCAATGCGGATTTAGAAGAAATAGATCCACGTTGGACCAGATTTTCGCCTTGAGACAAATTTTGGAGAAGAAATGGGAATACAATGGGACGGTTCACCAGCTATTCATTGATTTTAAGAAAGCATATGATTCTATCAAAAGAGAAAAGTTATACAGTTTTCTGATACGATTTGGAATTCCGAAAAAAAATGGTTCAACTAGTGAAGATGTGTCTCAGCGACCCCATAAGTAGAGTACGGATAGGTAATCATATGTCAGATAGTTTCAAGATTCATAACGGATTGAAACAAGGCGATGGCTTTTCACCACTACTGTTTAACTTTGCGTTAGAATATCCGATTTTCAAACTTAAAGGGGATAAAAAGAACTATCATTGAATGGTTTGAATCAACCGTTCGTATACGCGGATGATGTAGATTTAATAGGGGACGAGATACTGTATATGCACTACAAGAGCAACACCGATGTCTTAGTAGGAGTGTGTGATGAGATAGGTCAACAGGTAGACATAGATAAAACAAAATACGTGATAACAAGCCGAAACATAGGGAATGAAGGAAATAAAAACACGAGAATTAGAGATGAGGTCATAAAGTAAACAAATTTTAATACTTGGGAACATACGTAACAAGCCAAAATGAGGTCACGAAAAAAAATATAAAAGGTCGCTTAGTATCAGGGAACGCATGTTTCTATTCAGTCCAAAAACTTCTAACATCGAGATTAATATGAAGAAAATTGAAATTGAAAATATACAGAACGGTTATTCTGTCGGTAATACTTTACGGTTGCGAAAGTAGAGTACGAGCCTAGTAGATGAACATAAATTACGTGTGTTCGAAAATAAAGTTTTGAGAAAGATATACGAACCGATACGGGACGAGATGGCCTGAGAGTGGAGGAGACTGCATAATGAGGAACTTGACGGACTGTACGATTCACCAGATGTTGTAAAACTAATGAAATCGCAACGATTAAGGTGGACAGGCCATGTAGCTCGGATGGTGGAAAACGAAGATTATATTCTATCCTGGTTGGAAGGCCGGATGGAATTAGATCATTGGGAAGAACGAGACGTCGTTGGGAGGACAATATTAGAAGAGATCTTAGAGAAGTAGGTGTTAGTGATGAAAATTAGCTTGGTATTGCTCAGGATAGAATCCAATGGCGAACGTTTGTTACTGCGGCGACGAACTTGCGAGCTGCATCAGACATAGAGTTAATTAGTTATTTAGTTAGCATCAACATTAGAATTACGTAAAGACTCACATCTTCGATTAAATATGACTTAAACTGTAATATTTCCAGTGCGAACATCGTATTGATAATACGTCATAGTGATAAAACTTATTAAAGAATCGTTTGAATGTTGGTTCTCAGATAAGCTTATCTTCAGTTCTAGAAACCTTACCAATAAGTAAGGGTTGAAAAATCATTCCTTATACATATGTGTTGTTCTATAAACATTATTTATAAATTTTCTACTGCTATCTATGAGTTCTGTATATACGCAGGGTTGATATTAAATAGATGTGTGTATCGTCTCAGAGGCATTCATATTGTGGCTGTGAATTAAACATTTATTCATATTTAGCCAAGTGTGTTATCAAGAAAGACTATTTATTCCAATATATATATATATATTTCTGTTTTTCTTCGACATATCCGAGGAAGTGAAGAGTGAATTACTCATGTACTACTATGAAAATATTGCAAATAACTCACACAGGGTTAGTGTATCATAATTTATTCCTTTATTCACTGAGAACACATACTTACGATATTCATATAAATACGATATTATTGATAGGTGTGCCCATGAGATAGACATTACAGTGGATAATTTCATCTTATAAATATTTTCCTGTGACAAAGACTGCAATGATTATAAGAGATAACCATCGTATCAGTGTGAAGTACTCTTTTCTCGATAATAAAATGACTGTTGAGAACACACTCTCAAACATCATAGACTTTGTATTCAGTATTTGTTCACGCATTTCTTTCTATGATATTTTGGTAATTCGTTAACTGCACACTACTAAAAGGGCATTACTGATACCACGTCAGTGTTCCTCAATATATTTGTGATTGCTTGTATGATACTGACAGACATCATAATAAAAGTATATTTAAAAATTGACGTTAGTTATGGTTATTTTGAAGTAGATCATTCCAACGACTGTTACTATCCTCGAAGATCCATTCACTCTAGACATCGGAATCTTCTCCTCCTCCCGAAAACGTTACACGAAATACTCTAATATCGATATTCGGAATATACCGAATACACCGAAATATCAATATAGTATACCGAACAATATCAATATACTGAAAATGTAGGAATATTGAAATAACAAATTCTTCTGAAATTCGGAAAAAATAAATACTATTAACTTATATAGGGAAAGTAGCATGGAAGAGCTGAAAACAGGTCAGTTTTGGTGACCCGGTCTCACTAGGACGTAGGTGATTCGGTCTAGAATTTGAATCGATTGACCTGACCTGAGAACTTAATGAATTCCAATTCCTATTTTTCATGTTTTGGGGATAACACTGGTCCCGGTCACCCCTCAAACGCGAGGAAATAATCAAATGTTTTATTTTGTCCTCCGGGTGACGATACCTAAATCGGGTTACCGGATCAGGACGGGTCCCAAGCATAGACCCGGTCCAAAACTTGACGTAGGGCACTATAAGCACAATCATTCTAGTGCTGTTTGGAGAGCCAAAATATGACGTCAAACAGCTCTCTGAACACTTAGGGCTGATTGTAAAAACGGAGTCTAAAGTAAGAGAGTTACTCGCAGAGACTAAGTCTAAAGTAAGTTTAGGCTTAAACATTAATTTGGAATGCACCAGTTTAGTCTGAAACCATTATGTCTACAACTTTCTCGATCGCGGGTTATTGTTAATTTATAAACTGCATTTGAATTTAGTTTATGGTTTTTAGGCAACTTTGGCTCAGACCAGTTGAATTGTGATAGGAAAATTGATGGAAGGTAGTAGAAGAACGGGCAATCGCAACAGAACTTACGCACAAAACCAAAATGGCACTAGTCGGGATCGAACCGAGGACTCCATGCACCAGGAGTAAGCGCTCTACCTCTTTTTTTTAAATATGTTTATTGATTGCGAAATAGATTGCACAATAGAAGTTTTTTATACACGCAAGGTATACGTGAACAACATACCTATGACAGTAAGAATGAATTACATAATTGATGAAGGAAATTAAATCCGAAAAACTTATCAAGTTTTAACAAACTTCAAGGGGAGAAAAAACTGCCAGTCAGCGCTGTGAAAGAAGAAAGAAAAAAAGAAAAAAAACGAACCACAACAAACGCTGCCAATTTTAATGAAAAATGAAAATTATATTGGGAGACTCACACAACTAACAGACGAAAACAAAAGGTTACTCTCTTGTGTGTGAGGTTCCTCAATCAATCCCCGCATAATGGTTCTCTCCCCTGTGTGCGTTAGTAGACAGCACGGATATAATTAGCGAAAGATTTCCGGAGGATAGCGGGGAAAATTCCCTTGTATCATATCAACACTTGAAATATATATTCGTCTATTTGCATTTGACTTCGCTCTTTTAACAGTATGTGTAAAGTTTGTGCCGTAAACCAGACCAAAATTTACGACGTGTGGGTGGAAAATATTGAAATTCTGGATAGAGAAGAAAAGTGAAGTATGGTTTGTTTTTATAAGATTCACAAGTAATCCTTTCTATTATTTCAATGTATTTTAACCAGATGTTACTGCTGTTAACACATTGAGTTAAGCGATGGAGAAACGTGTTATCCTGTTTACATAGAGTACACTTAGCATCCGTGAGTATTCCTTTATCGTATAAATAAGCCTTAAGAGGTAATATTTAATATATTATTTGGTAATAAAGATTATGTAAATTAGGTTGTTTTAGTAAATTGGTCATGTTGTTCCACATTAAAGATTGCTGGGTTAGCGATAAGCAGGGTACAGTCAGGGGAGGGGATTTTTTTTGCATTATATATACATATAATTGTTTTACTGTCATATCTGTTATACGTTCATGGGCCACCAAGGCGTATGTCAGGGCGACAAACGTATCAGTTAGATATGATGCCTTAGATCGCCATGGCTGGAGGTTTAATGGCAAAGTAGTTATAATTTCGTTTAGAATATTTCTTAGCGCCCATTTGGCATACGACATTGTGGCCGAACTAAGGACTTGTATAGTGCGGTGCAAACGTAATTCTTCACCTTGACATTTTATGTCCTTGAGGTTTAGGCCCCCTTGCAGGTACGGTAAGTACAATTTGGGCCGGGCCACTCTAAGTATATTTCCTCTCCATAGAAAATAACCGATATGTTTGTTTACTTGAGCTAAAGTTGTGTTCTTAATCGGGAATAATAGCAAGTAATATATCCACTTGTTTATGATGTAACAATTAACAAATCTTACCCGGGATAAAAGGTATTCAAACATATGATGATACTTAGTTAACTCGTGAATCATACTTGCTAATATACATTTTCAATAATGTGGATAGTGGTGTGGATCGTACGATGAAATTCTATACCTAGTATTTTTTGTTGGTCAGTAAGGTTTTCCATATTTCCGTATAGTGGTTCGTGTGTCTTGTTACACACCATTAATTTGGTTTTCGTTTCATTAAGCATTATTCCTGAATACTGACCGTATGTTTTTACAATGTTGAAAATAGCTTCAACTTCTTGGGGCGAAGTTACTCCGCAGGTTACGTCATCAATATAAGATTTTAGAACATTAGGATTTTGAATAATACTACCTATCGATTTTTCTATTTGAAGAATTAGGGGTGTTATAGCTAAGCTATAGAGTATGCTTGAAGTTGGGTTCCCCTGTTCAAGACCGTTAGTCATGGGAATTGCTTTCAAATATCGTTTGTTTACATATAAGGTCATAGTTTGGTGTGTTTGGAGGATAGTTAGTAGGTTTAGAAAGTTGGTGGGAAATTCGTACTGGCGTAGAATATGTCTTAAGAAAGTGGTGTCAAGTCTGTCGTAGGCTTGATTCATATCCAACGCTAGAAGTGCGTATGGGTCTTTTGATTCGGAGGCCATTTAGATAAATTATCGAATATGAATCAACATTTTGCCTGCATTAAGCATTCCTGCTAAACCACCTTGAGAAGGGGATATTATTTCAGGAATGGTGAGAATCAACCTTGCTGTTAGAAGTTTATATAATATTTTTGTATCGCAATTTAAGAGCGAAATTAAACGTTGTTTCTGTTAACCTTGATGTTGAGGTATGTTAATTAGCACGCCTCTTATTTCACAAAAAATTGTGTGACAAGAGCTTATCCCATATAAAATTGTATACGTCGGTCAGAATTGGAGTTAATATTTCACTGAAAGTGACGTACCAAAGAGGGTAGAGACCGTCTTTGCCTGCAGAGGATGTAACTTTAAGACCTTGGAGGGCTTCCATAGTTTCAGTTTCATTTATGGGTTGACTTAGGGATTGTTTTGTGGACGCTGAAATTGTGGGTAGCTTTATCGTCTAAGTGTATTCGTTTGACCGGTCATTAGGTTCGCTAAACAGGGTGTTATAATTCTCACGGATTTCCTGATACGTAGAAGCTCCATTATAATTTTTTCCGCTTTTATCTATATAGGAGTTAGTGATTTGTTGTCGTCCTTTATTTCTTTCTAGAAGAACATGAATATTTAGTGGTTGCTCGGTCACACCTATCTGGGGCAACCTGGTGCGCGCTATAAAGCCGAAATTTGTTGATTTGTGTAGATTAATCAACAAATTTTTTATCTTTTAATTCTAAGAAGAACTGGCTTTCCTAATGCTATTTGTTTATGACATTCGTTTAATACCTTATAATAGTATTCGATAAGGCTTTTTTTTGTTTTTGGATTTTTTAAGTGAGTACTGTTTGGAGAAATAGATAAGTGATTTTTTTTTAAATTATACCACCATGGAGAAGGTTTTTATTTGTATAACGCTTGTTTACGTGTGTTACTGATCATGCTTTTAATACTACTTACATATTCTTCATTAGTTAGCATTGAGGTGTTCAAATGCCATACATAGTCTCGTCGCAAGTGAGTTTGGAGCTCTATTTTTAAAGTAACTAAAATGATATTATGATCTGAGAATGGCATTGGATAATTTATAGCGTGCACCAAATGTGGCTGGATTGATTGAGGTACATATATGTGGTCAATACGGGAACTACCTTCTTTGTATATATATATGTTGGCATATATACGTTTGGGTTGCAACATTCATATGCGTCTACTAATGAAAATTCTTTTGTTAAGTTAATATGTTCTGGACTAATATTTCCCTTGTGACTAGAGTCTTGAGCTCGGCGTGTTGCGTTTGCATTAATACATAATATTGTTTGTAATGGACGACGTCTCTGAAGTTCTAGAGTAATGTCGTCCCGGAAAAAGGACTCGCGGGCCTGTCTGTGGGAATTACCTGAAGCTAAATGAGCGCAAATGATTGCATAATTTTGTATTTGTCCAGAAATCATAGACCCGGATAGATGAATATACACGTCAGTAAAGTTCAAATCTCCGCGAATGGCAACTGCTACACATTTCGTTGGTTTAAATATGTGCGAAGAATATATATTATAATTACTTAACTTTAAACTGTTAATCTCCGTCTCGTGAAAACAGGCGGCATCCACGTCGTGGTGGTTTAAAAACTGTTGCAGGACTTGTATTTTTAGTTCGGATTGCGTGCTTGCTAGGTTAAAGGTTAGAACCTTTAAAATCATTAATATGACAACAAGCATTTTTCCTCCGGAGTTTTGCATGGCACTTGAAAGATATTAGTTGCAATGAGAAAAAATACAAAACAGTCACTTACCACTTTTGTCAGTAGATTGGTAATAACAAAACTGAAACCTGTGATGATAAATTACGAATGGCCTTTTTCACCTTCCTCTTTGTTAGGTTGCGATGCCGTCAATCGGTTCTTCAACGCTTGTAAGGATTCCGACCGGGTGACCCGCTGGTGCTGGTCCCAGGCTTCACTGGGTTTAGATAGATCTTCTTTTTTTGAGCTTAGATAAGGCTTTACGGCGTTTTCGTTTGGAACTTGTTGTTTTTGTTCGAAGTTGTACATACGAACCTTCTGGCGGAGGGTGCCCCTGTATACTTATGTAACTGGAGTAGTCGTCTGAGACAGATTCACTAGAAATGACACTTTCTTTTGTGATTTGTGTTATCGGATTCACTGATACGGTTTCGTGATACACACTTTCCTCCGTTGTGGTATCACGATTGTACACTGATGATTTTCTTCATTAAGTTCATTGCATTTCGCAGAAATGTCTTGTTGGAAATGGGAAAAGACTTGGAATTGAGCCCCAAAGTATTTTTAAAAAATGGAAGCTTCCTACACAGTTTGCTAAAAGTAATGACAAGCTTTCCAGCATATACTTTAAATCGATAGTACTGATAATAATAAAGTTTCGAAACATTCGTCACTTCCCCATACGGCTGAAAAATTGTCTTGGCCTGTTCGTCGGACACTTCAAGGGGTAAAATGAATGCCACTATTTGAAATGTATCGTTTGTCTCCAATTGTACGGGTAGTTCATGGAGTATTCCCGATTCGTCTATAATTAGTTTACCTTGGCAGAATTGGATTGCTTTTTGTGCTATCTCCAACGTTGAGCAGCGAATTAACGCTAATTTCTTCAAGCTGTCAAATTCTATCGACTCCACTTGTCCTTCCTGAAGCTTTAATTGTTCCGCAACTGCTTCGTGAAATGCCACGGCATTCGCTCGTTGATTTAAACTACATAAGCTGACACTAATTGTATTTTTGCGTTGTACTGTGTTCATACTGTATATAGAAAACACAAAAAAAAGAAGAAAAAAGAACACTGGACACTATATCTGAATAGTACACGTAAAGGTGCACTCCAGTAACACGGAGCGAACTCAAGCTGACGTCTACGACCTCTGAGCCACCGCGGCCCCTTATAGGCAGTGTGACAGATTCAGTGGTGTGTTTCAGCACTTGCGGTGGCAGGACACAATTTCTCAAAGCCTCGGACCTTAGGTCTCTGGGACATGAACACTTTATTGTAGTCTTTCCTAATTTCTATGTATTTGGGGGGATTTTTCCGCTACCAAACGATAAGTCTTACTTTTTTTCTTTTATTCTTATCTCAGGAGTATTGTGAGGGTGAGAGGGAAACGAAATCATAGAAAGAGTGAAGGAATTGCTGAGTTATATATGGATTGTAAGAGTAATCATTGGAGAGCCAAAATATGACGTCAAACAACAGAAACCAATCATGTAATATTCACTAATATATATATTGGAACGACAAGAGGAAAACAAGTAACCGACAGCACCTTTTCTTCTCTCCAAACCCCACCCTCCCTTTAACGAACCGTCACTACCCTTTGTCCTGTGACGTGGTTATTAGTCACTACGCTATAAACATCGCGTTGTTAAAACGAAAGAACAAAAGCATGTACTCCCTCTCCCCTTTTAAGCATACATACATGTAAACAATACGAAACTCCTTTCTCAAATTAATTTGCTTTTGATAAATAAAGCATATATTTTAAAAAAAATAAAGAACGTTAAAATGTTCATATCAACTAGCTTTGGTAAAGAAAACAATAACACTCAAATACACAACTATCTCTACAAAATATTTTTCGAGGTTGAGATACATGGCCTTTTATTATTTTCGGCTCAGACCAGGATGTCGTAGGCAGAAGATAAAGAAGGTATTGACCAGGCAGGGCCTTTCATCGCAGTTTCAGATGTATTATAATAACGAATTGACTTTTACGGCACTTAGGCATCTAAAGCTCAGGGTGGGATGCGATATTTTTTCCAGTCTAGCTTTTTATGTTCTGAAAATACGGTGCTCTGAATGAAAATAGCAATGCATAAGAAATATTAGAGAGGAGAGTACATAAGACTGACAATCGATTGCTTTGCAGTTGTTAATTTGGTGTACTGGTAACGTGTCGGAAAGTTGATCCAGAGGTCCCAGGATCGAATCTTGGCGTGATTACTTCTATATATATATATATATATATATATATTAAAGAAATATTTATTTTCCTTTTTATGTAAATACGCATTAGGAAATTTAATAAAAGTAGTGACCAAGGGAACGTGGATTGGGGTACTGAAAACTGGTGTATTTAAATAATCCCGGGCAGGATGGGCAAGGGAGGAACGGAGCGTCCGAAGGGAGCTTGGCTGCCTGAGGTGGGCAGAGAGCGCAGCCTCTGGTTAACGGTGAGCATACGCGAAAGTGCTGCTAACATTGTATTCTACCTGCAAATTTTCGCTTGAGTACTATAGAGATTCCCATTTGGATCACCGTCTTATGCGCATTCATTCGTTAATCAAAACAAAGGATTTCAAAAAATAGCCTGGAATAAAATTCGCGGCCGGGATAGGATAGGGAAGGAGAAAGGATTCGAGAAGGTGTCGGACAGGGCCAATATTGAAGGTACGATCCCGGTATTTGCCTGGTGTGCCTGAGAAAAACCATGGAGAAACATCAGTCACGATAGTCGGCAGATGGGATCGAACCCACGACCTGCGGAATGCAATACTATTTTTTAAATTATTTATTGATTTTCCTGATTAATCTACACTAATCTAGAACATATAATACGAATAGTGCCGTAGACTAGTGCACTCGCTTGATTTGCTATACTTGTTATTTCACTCCATCAAAGTTGACCTAGACGTAAATGGCTCTATAAAGATTTCCATACACTTTTGTTGTATTTCTTATAGGCAAATTATTAAATTCTTCTAACAAAAGTTGTACATAAAATGTTACATCTGTAAAGTATGCCATCTACGGATAATTCAGTATGCCATCCATCGTTTGAATCGTAATCCAAAACATACTTCTCTTTTTGGCTTGTGGGAAAACCTTAAAGGCTAGGAAACGTATGATTTGTTCCACTGCGTGATTAGAAAAAAATCCTCTACTGACACGATTGATTATTTTATGATATTGCACACAAATTGGGTTTGGATTCTTGCACCTCATTAATCGATGTTCTAATAAGTCGCCGCTTCCACATTTATCACATCTGTCTGTGTCACAGATCCCTTTTGTGACCAGGATATCCTTAGTCGGGTAAATATTATGAATCACATGAAAAGCTAAATCAACTAACTGTGATACATTTCTCATTTCTGCCAAGTTTGTTTATATATCCTGCCAGTTTAGTTGGGAATGTTGCTGCTGAACCAGAGGAATGTGCCTCTGATGTAGTTCTCTCAAACAAATATATATCTGGTTCGCAGACCACTGATCTATCTGCGTTTTGTTTACTAAGGCATTCGCAATCTCAATTAAAGCGTTATTTAAATACGGTATCAGCCGACATCAAGTTTTGATGTTCAGGGGAAGATATAATTCCATTATACGTAGGGTTTCTTGTATCAATTGCGCTGTAAATGTCTTTGTAAGTGTAAATATCTTTGGATTTTGGGAAATTATCTGAATTGTTCGGTGTAATATTAGGGCATCTCCAGTGTCTGCAAATCCTTCAACTGAAACCTCTTCTGTTTTTGCCAGTTACCAAGTTCTCCTGTGTGTTCTAAGCGTATAGTTGTACCATATGATTCTACTTATGTACTTGGCCATAATTGCATGTGCTTTGTTTAAATTATGGCAACATTTGTAACACATGCGTCGATTGTCTAAGAATTAAAGATATACAAACTTCATTCTGGCTGACAATGCATTGAAACAACTTATATTTCTGTAAACCTACTAACATTTTCGTTGTTAATTGCTGGCCAATTAAGGCCACTGTCCTAGCGATGTTTGCACTCCACCACATTCTTAAATCAGTCTCCTTTACTTCTCCGAACCTGCCCTGTATTCCTGTTTTTTCAATCCATTACTAGCAACTGTATTTTGTCTCTGTTTATATTTATATCAGATGCTACACTGAAGTTCTGGAATGTGTTCAATATTCTGGTCATTTCCTTTGTGTCTTGCGCCACCGATAGATCTCCATAAACTATAGCTTTTAATGAAATCTGATTAATATAGATTCCTTCTATATGCCTCTTTACTTCGATGACCAGGCTCATCCTTGATTGAAGTCTCTTTCCATTCTCAATTGTGTCAATAATCTCTGATTTATTTACCTGAAGCCGAATGGTGGGCACCTTATAAAGGTTTGTCAATAGATTAATCATATTCTCCTCCACTTTTATAGACTTGAAAATATAAAAAAATACTCTACATTTACCGAAGGGCAAAATTAGCATGTTCTTTATAGGCATAGTAAACTTTACATGTTCCACATTGCAAACGTGAAAAGAAGAAACACATATAATAATATGATGGCAAATTAGAGCATGGAAAAGAATTTCGTGCCAAACTAATATAAAAATAATTCTTCTCTTGAAATTTCTAAAAAAAAGGGGGCATTTGCTACTCATGTCTTAAAATTTGTCAGTTCTGGACATGCCACTATATATTCCACCTATTGCAAATGTAACGTTCTAATAATTAAAACACTAATGAACTAGTGTTTATAACAATTCGCACAGATATAATAAACACGGCGGAGATGAAAAGGTTACCGACTGATTCGATGTAGATTTGATGACCCGGAAGATGAAGGAGAGATTTTAAGTATTTAATTGCGTTTGAGCAGTGTTTATTTCAGGGGTGACCAGGATCGGAGATGTTACCCCGAGAGAACGAAAAATACGATGTCAAAATTCCCAGTTAAATAGATTTTCCAGACCGGGTCAATCGGGTTACCGGGTCATTCATGTTTGGGTCAGTCCCTATCACCGGGTCATCGAAAGTGGCCCGGATTTGGCTGTGGAATACGCACAAACAGAGAAAGTGTGTAAATTAAGAGAAGAAATAAACATGAATAGAGAGAAGGAGAGGTAAAAGAAGAGAAAGAAGCAGCGAAGACACGATAACAATAAATCAAGAAAGAGAGGAAGAGAGAAAGATCAATGAAAAATATGAAAACTACATTATCATTATGCTAAACAGCACACACACCTGTTTACTCGGATTCTGACCAGTGATA
>JAGDQP010024700.1:0-27660 GCA_022664845.1 Lepisma saccharinum
TTTTTTTTTTTTTGTTATTACCGTATATTTAGTCTTGTCAAAAAACTTGTTTTTCTTTATTAAAATAGTTTCATAAAATATTTGTCTAGTCACCCAGCCATATATCTACGGGACTGATTTTTTTATTATTTAAAAATATCTTGGTATTTAGTATTGATGCTTAGCTTTGTTATCAAACATTCGCAAACCCATTTTCCAGTATTGAAGTGGAGGGTACACACGGGTACACGCCGTGTACCCACCTAATATTTTAAATCACAGCGTGTACCCACCCCAGTGCATAAATATAATGGAACGCGTTTTTAAATCCGGAGTTTTATTAAGCAGCGTGTACCCCAAACAAATGTTACCATTCCAAACCTGCCCTTTTCGGCTTCAAAAATGAAAGGAAAGGTTGTGTTCTAATATCTTGTGTCCTTTTTTCTCAAGAGTTCAGTACCCAGTTGCTCTCTCCCGAACTCACTTGGCGTCGTTTTGACATTTTATGGGTTGAAGAGAGCCCCTAGCTGTTCCTCCCTTGTTTTAAAAAGGAATACTTTTAACACTACTCTCTGTTCATACATAGAAATCTGTTATATGAAATAGCATCCAGTCGTGGATTGTATTTACAGGGTGAAGCATTAAGTGAGTGAGACATTAGGAAATAATCTTTTAATATTTTTTTTTCTAATTGACAAAAAATCGAGTAATTACCCACCAATTGGCAACGCTGGTAACAGAGTGCTGCGAATGTGTGTGGAATTGCACAAAATGTGTGGAATTTTGACATTTGTATGTAATTTGCGTGGAATGAAATGCTGTGTGGAATATGTGTGGATTATTGTATTTCCGCTGTTCCTCTATACAATTTTACATATTACAGTCTTTACCTATTACAGTTTTATTTTATTTATTTAATATTAAGTGATTCCATTTAGAAAAAAAAAAACATTTTCATTAACGGTGTAAGCTGCACATGGAATGACGTCTGAGGGAGTACGTACCTCGACAAACCACTTTTGGAGGAAAGGGTGTTGAATATAGCAGCTAGGGATTTCGTGTAATTAGCATTTCGGTATTTGTCTTTCACTTTTTACATTTGACTGCCTTTATTTCTGAATGTGGTATGGGCCGATCATAGGTGCATGTATATGTATCATCTAGAACATGATAAAACAGATGGAGTACCTGAATTACTTCCTACATGATGACAGCTGTAATATCAATGAGCGGCAACAGATGATCATTTTTGTTTCAAATTCTTTCTTGTGCTCTATATCTTGTGTATACCTGCCCCGCCATCCTATTCTTTTTCTGTTTGTGTGGAAATGTGTGGATTTCGAGCACTGTTTTATGGATTTTACACTTATGTATCGAGTAACTGCAGCGGGAATAGTTTTATTCTGCACTAGGCAGAATATATAGTGAAATAAAAGAAAAGCATATTATTCCACGTTTGAAGAATTGTTAATGAGCAGGAAGCAGGGTTCGAACACAAGTGTCTCCCCAGTGTTGATCGAAAGTAACCACCTTACTACGGGATTCATTTGATAGAGCTGAATGAAAAGTGCTTACTTTCAACTAAGAGGACTAGATTCAAGGAGTAATTTCAGACTTGTGCATTCGGGAGTTCGTGGATTCGATCCCAGCAGCCTATAATCCTGAATGAGGGTTGGTTTTCCAGTTTCTTTTTTCAGTAACATGTTATGATGGTATTAATTATAGGCCCTTTGTGTCCCATCGAATACACACCCACATGAAAAAGGGGGAACACAATGACATTCCATTTGTGAGCATATAGACTGTAACAATCACAAAGTCGATCTATTATCTTTCTTTAGTTAGGAATAGGTATTTTTTAATTATTGGAACGTATACGAATAAGTAGATTGCTTTTTGTTGCTTTGATTGCATAGCTTTGATACGGTTGTTCAAAGTCATGGTTACGTTGGGCGGGCATGAAAGTGTTTATTATTATTATTATTAGCATTAGCATTCGTATTATTTTAGCAGTCTTTTCCGGCAAACAAGATTAATAAACAATGGTCTGGAGAGACAAGGACAAACCAAGGACATTCAAAACGGGGAACACAATGACATTCTATTTTCAAGAAACAGGATGGCACAGGTGACGCTCTCTTATTAGGGGGAAACTAATATAATGAATCGTGCCGGTTGGTATTCGAAGCAACGCTATGACTAGTTGTGTTTGTAGTAAAGTATACGCATTTCTTAATTATTTAACATATAACAACCGGGAAGGGGAAACTCACTCAAGTTAACCTGCAATGATGGATAGTTTGGCGGGTAACCAAGAAAATAATAAAAAAATAGCGGTTCACACCACAAACAATATTGAAATAAAGAAGCGAATGTAAAGAAACTCAATACAGAAGTATAATTTTCCGTTCAAATCATTATAATCCAGTCAAATTGTATTTTTACCAGGAAAGTTGTGGGGTAGTTTCTATTTCTTCCATTCTATATATTTTTTGGGGTGTTGAATCTGAATCTGATGTTTGCTAACAAAATTTCGTGACGCAACATTGAAAAAATGCAAAAAAAAACAAAAGTAAAAATTTCTGTTTTGGTGGTTCTTTGCTTATAACTCGGAAAATATTAACTTTTCGTAAATAAGCTCCCTATTCAAAATGAAAATACATGACATTTCCTACAAATGTTAAAATACAAGATTTTCCCCCGGCGAATCGTTCAGGCTTAAGCACTAGTTGAAAAGTGGCGTATTTTGTCTGCCTCTGCAAAAAAAAAACAAAAAAAACACACTTTTTCCATTCCTAAACTAATTTATTATTAAAGGCTGTCATTTAGTGAATTCCCCTCAATTCTCTGCTCACACCTTATTTAGATCGTATATGTAAAGGTACAGGTCATTTTTTTTTTCAAAGTTACATACTGCTCAAGTTATTTAATGAAGTCGGAAATTGTACAGATTCAGTTACAGAAAAGTTTAAATTTCAACGAAAAATCTTTAACAATTATTACATATTGTTATATGATATTACACATGATTATATATTACATTATTATATGAGCCAAAATTATGTGAGCCGTTGTCGTTTAGAGTGTTCTGGTTGAGGTTCCTCAAAGGAAAGAGGGCTTACAAACTAGACGGGGCATTTATAAAATAATTTGGGGAGGCCGAGAGAGAAGAAATAAAATGAAAAGACGTAGAAGACGGGAATGCTTTTTTATCTAGTACTGGAGATGGTATAACAGTTCAACTAGCGCTTGAGCCCCGAAGGATTCGTCGGAGAAAAAAGAACTAAATAGTAAAATTTGTAGGAAATTTTATGTAGGTCAATTTTGAATAAGGAGGTTCTTTACGAAAAGTTGATATTGTCCGATTTATAAGCAAAGCACCGCCAAAATTTTTTTCAATGATGCGTCACGAAATTTTGTTAGCAAACCTCAGATTCGGATTCAGCATCCAAAAAATATATAGATTGGAAGAAATCAAAACTACCCCAAAACTTTCTCGCTAGGGGCCCTTTTGCGCACAAACTGACTGTATTACCTTACTGAGAAGAAACCTGGAAAACGCCTCAGTCAGGATGGTCGGCCGCTGGGATCGAATCCAGAATATCCCGAAAGCTACGCTAACGATCTACTAACTTTTAACCATTATTTGGGTTCGTCTACGTTTTCTAGTGGTGGAAACTTCTGTACTCTAAATACACTTTTCCACCTACCCTCCCCCCTCGTAGTGTATTCATCATCAAGAAAGGCATGTGTTTAACTAGTAAAATATAGTAGGTTGACTTTAAATATGGCATTGATACATGAACAAGAACTATATTTCCAGACTCATAGCTGGTATTGAACCTATGACCATGTGCATATAGACCTGAAGAAGCAACTACTTAGATATGCGATCATTACTGAGCAAGTTTGAACTACATTTTCACGTATAACGTTGCTAGATGAAAACAGCATTAATCAGTATTGTCCACCGCTAAGTTCAAACCCACGGCCTCTCGAATGCTACATGAACAAACCGTTCCGTCATCTCATAGACGATCTTCACCATTCCGCTATCTCCAGCTATTCTAACATTGGCCTTGTGTTACCGTAAGAAAGAACATTAGTCAGGATGATCGTCCAAAATATCATCATTGTATCATGTCGGGAAATGAGTTAAATTCACATTGAAAGAATTGAGGACCCAACGTATCATACTGAACTATAGAAAAGTCTGTAAACAAAAAAATAGTTTGTCTTTATATGAAAGTAACAATAGAATATTGTATTGTCACCCGACATACGCCGATTTGCAAAATTCCATCGTCGTAAGATGTCGGGAAATGAGTTAAACTAACGGTGAAAGATTTGAGGACACCACGAACCTGACTAAAATATAGTTTAAAAATATACCTATCTGTAACTAGAGTATTCAAACGCATTACATCATAGCCTCTACAATAACCATTGTCCAAACAATGATTCAAAAAGACGTGTTGAGTGATTTATCTACCTCCCTCCTCGAATCATGAGGCGTGTGTTTAACTAGTAAAACATAGTAAGTTGACTTCAAATATGACATTGATACATGAATACTACTATGTTTCCAGGCTGGACTTGAACCTATGACCATGTGCATGTAGACCTGAGATCATTACTGAGCAAGTTCGAACTACATTTTCACGAGTAACACTCAGTTGACAACCGTACGCACCAACAAACATCTAAGCCACATTTTCAAATAAAAAAAAAATGGAGGTTACATTTTTATATCTAACAGGAAATATATGAGGCATAGAATATACATACTTTGCAGGAAAGCTGACTTTGGTCGAACATGTCTTCGTGCAAAGTATGAATATTTTATCGCTCATATTTTTCCTTTTATATATAAATTTGAGACCACAAAACAATTTTGTTAATATTTAATAACTCTCCAAAACTTTTAAAAGTACAAACATGATTAATTATTTGCCAGAAGAAAGAAAAAGTCACTTAGGAACTAAAAATTTACTGTGTTCCTGTGAGTGAGTGGTAACGCTTGCTGCCTTGCAGTCAATGAATGCGGGGTTTGATTCCGATCGACACTTTATGTGAATTCTGATTTTCTGGCATTTAGGCAACTTTGGCTCAGCGTAGCATTCCGGAGGTCGTAAGTTCGAAGAAAGAAAAATGAAAACTCTTGAGACATGAGTTAGCCGGTGACACAATATTTCACGTTTTGTACAGTTCCTAATGAGTAGTGATATACTAGGACTACAAACTAAGAAAAGCAATAGGGACACAAAAGTAGCTCGAAACCCATTATAAACTGTAGGCCGTCCTTAGTTGCTACCAGCTCGTTTAGGGTGTTCATAAGAAATCAATTAAATGAAGCATATGCGCGAACAAACGTTTGAAGCACATTTTGAAATAGAAATAACATTCACGATTAATTTTTTGCACTAAGACATGTTAGACTAAAGTCCGCCTTTGTGCAAAGTATAAATATTTGATTCATACTTGCACAAAATTATGCCTTCATATCCCAATCAAACTGAAAACCCTGGCGAAATCTCTGCTCTATATTATCACTTCTAAAATTATTTGAATAATGTTATTCTCTATAAAGAGAAATAATGTATCTTGCGTTTTTACAAAATTGTTCAAACAGGGCTATGAATCATTCAAGTGTGCTATTCAGATGCGTGTTTCACAATGGCAGTGAAGATATTAGTTATTTTTTATTGATTTCATTAGCGTTCTATTTTATTGTGTTACTCGTCAAATTATAAATAAACTCAACTACGACAAAAACCTATATCCAATATTAGGACGACTAACGTTGTTTCGAATACAAACATGTGTGACTCATTATTCTTGCTTGTTACAAAGGCATATGCATTGCTAACTCTCCTTATTCGTCACCTAAGGCAGTTTCTTTCTTCAGGTTCAAGCCCATTTCCTACAAAAAGAAAGTCATTCATTATTATTAATTTCCCGTTGCAGTTACTGCTCACATTTCCATGAGCATCACTTGCTGTTGCAACCTACAAGGTTGCCATGGTTACATTTAGCGAGCGGGAAATTATAAACATGCATTCAAACGACATTCCAAAGCTCTGTTTGAAAATGCAAATATTTCTTACAAGCAAGAAAAAAATCTGTCAAGTTCAGGTAACAAAGAAATCAGCGCCCCAGGGGGTGCAGCCACTTTCTTTAGCGTCCTCCTCACGTGCTATGAACCATAAACAAGAAAGGTTTAGGAAGATGAGTCATGTCTGTTGATATCAGAAAGTTGTGTCAGTACTGAATACAATGGAGTAAATTACTTATTTACAATTTATATAAGTTAATATAGTTCGAATGGAAATATATTAGGAAAGTTAATATACGAACATTGTCATAGGTTCAAGATCCGTTGTGGGTCTGGAAACAGTCCTTGTTCATGTATCGAGACAAAGGAGAGGCGAATCCTTTTCTCTCCTCTGTCCCGGCCTGACCATAAGCTCAAAGGGCCATCCCGGAATTTGCCTGGTGTGACTGAGGAGAAACCCTGGAATAACCTCTGTTAGGGAGTCGGCCGCTGGGATGGCGCGTTTCTTAAACAATTCGTACCAAAAAGTAAAAGATAATTTTGTTTATGTATGACTAGAAAGAAAAGCATGGGGCGCGCCAATTAAAGGACTTATGGAGTTACTGAATATGACAGGGGCGCCCTAAGGAGTTAAGCTGACGACTGGAGTAATATTTCATAATGCATTATTAAATATTCAATAATATCTCATATTGAATTATTAAATATTCAATAATATTTCATATTGCATTATTAAATATTCAATAATATTTACTATTGAATCTGACAATTCTTTATACTGACGTATTCAACAACCTGGAAAGACCTTACAAATTAACCTTGCGAACCAAGTTCCGGGTATTTTCGCCGGATTTGTTCCAAAAGAGAAGGGACAGAGTAGGAAGTCAGAATGTGAGATTATTTTTTTCGGAGCAGGAGTGTGAGAGGCAGGAGAACGGGTTAAAGGTGAACTGGTGCTTCGGTCCAGTAAAACTGTACCTGTTTTCTTTTGCAAATTTCTCATAAATGAAAGCAGAGAATGAAGTGTAACTTACCATGATTATAGGTAATGTTGTTCTACACTAGAAGCGACCAGTGTGAAGCACCGTCAGGGTTACCAGCTGTAGACATTCGCAGTGTTGGCAGAATTTTAGAAGCCCGAAAATATCGATGAAGGCAGGAACTATAACGATGAAGTCAACGCCATTTACTGACAAAGTATAGTTTATTCTAGTGATGTGTACTACTTCGGCAATACTATTGTAATAAGTACAAAAAGAAAGCAAAATAACACAAATCAGCAATGATGCTAATTACAAATGAAATCAAGATATTAGTTGAAACTATGATAATTGGTCATCAAATTGTGTTGAGTCCATTGTTATAGGCACTCGCTCTCTTCTCTTCTCCCTTTCCGTTTTCAGTGGGCACGTACGCTAAAACAAAGTTCTTTCCTACTTTCTTGCTTTCACCTTTCCTTTTCTATGTCTATAAAACTATTTATGGGATGAAATATTACAATTCTTGTGGAGTGCTGATAAACCTGTTGTTCATTTTTATAGGTATTCTAATGTTTTCTTTTATTTGTTATTTCAGGATGATTCCGAAAGTGGTCATTCGCCTGCTGGTTCAGAAATTTGGCACATGTGATGACGCACCATCCATTGCAGATCGGGAAATGTTGGACCAGATATGTGCCGAGTTATTGGATGAACGAGTGACCATTGAGCGGTATGAATCTCTGACATATGAGGATGCTTCAGACCTGGATGTTGACTCAACTGATCGTGAATATGGTGATGAGAATATCGAGATGAGAATATCGACATTACATCGCAAGCCATATCAACGCAACATGTGCCGCAAGTGTCGAATGAAGAAGAAACACCGTCATCTCAAGGTAGTAACTAATCGTATGTTCCGTCACCGGAAAGAAAGAAGAAAGGAGTCCGCGAACTGTCAGAAGAATACAAAGAACGTACATTCCAGTACTGGACAAGCACAGTTGGAGGAAAGAGAAGATCTCTGACATCTGTTCGATCCAAGTGTTCAAAGATCAATTCGATTGGCGTGCAGCAGAACTATGAACGATCGGGAGAAAAGATGACGTCGCGCGTGAAGATGAGTACTATACACACCAGAGTGTTTGAGCACTTCAAAGAAATGTCTGCACGAAGTGCCCTAATTCACGACAGAACAATCAGACAGTGGGCATTGCAAATCAAGCGCTAGGTTGAACCAGATTATAAACTGAATTCCAAGGCATCAGATTCATGGATTTACAAATTTAAGAAAAGGAACAGGATCGTCTCGCGATCAATTACTTATAAAGTATCAAAGATCTGCGCCTCAAATGAGGAGGATATACAGCGGAAATCAGATGAATTCGTCAGAAACATGAAATCCTTGTTCATCGAACGACATTTGGTTCCCAAACAGATCCTGAACACAGATCAAAGTCGTTTCGAGAAAGAAATGCATTCAGGACGAACACTTCGACCAGTGGGCATTAAACGAGTATATGCAACTGTAGGATCTACGTCGGCAACGACGCACTCATACATGATAATGCCTGTAATCTCAATGGACGGAGATCTCATTCGTCGATGTACATGCTTTGTGCAGAATCCAACCGGAAATTTCCTCAAAGCAAACCAGAAGATCCATCAAATATTATGTCTTATGCTTCTGGCTCTGCTAACATGAAAATAGAAGATGAGAAGATAATGCTGACCAATGTATTCTGGCCAAGTGTGTCTACTTTATACGAAGAACCCATGTTTCTACTTCTTGATTCGTGGTCAGCCAATACGGATGAAGTGTTAATCAAACCAACAATTCCAGAAAGAAATTAGTGAATTTGAATGTCATTTGATTGCACCAGGATGCACAGGACTCATTCAGCCACTGGATGTCTATTTCTTCCGCCCGTATAACGCATTCGTAACTGATGCCATTATCGCGACCGAAGAGTTCAACATCTGGCATCGGGACAACTTAATTCGTCTCCAATCTTTCACTCATTATCAGTTTTCGTCCTCAATGTTTCGAAACATGATCAAGTATGCATGGTACAAGTCAGGATATCTGCACGAAGAACTGGAACCATTCAGGACGCCGATGCAGTACTGCTGTGACACTGTTGGCTCTGAAGTTTGTTCATCACATCAGTGCTGTGCTTTTTCATTCATGAGATGTGCTCATTGTAACAACATGTTTTGTCTGAATCATCTACTCATTAATAAATTGCAGTTAACTCGAATTTCCTGATGACTATTTCAGGATTCCTAGTGATTTCGCTTATTACCACTGAAATCACAATAGTACTGGCGAAGTAGTACACAGCACTATACTTTGTCAGTAAATGACGTTGACTTCATCGTTATAGTCCCTGCCTTCACCGATATTTTCGGGCTTTTAATATTCTGGCAACACTGCGAATGTCTCCAGTTGGCAACACTGACGGTGCTTCACACTAGTCGCTTATAGTGTAGAATAGCATTACCTATAATCATGGTAAGTTACACTTCATTCTCTGCTTTCGTTTATGAGAAACTGGTAAAAGAAAACGGATACTCTTTTACTGGAGCGAAGCACCAGTTCACCCTTAACCCGTTCTCCTGCCTCTCACACTCCTGCTCCGTAAAAAATAATCTCACATTCTGACTTCCTACCCTGTCCCCTCTCTTTTGGAACCAGTCCGGCGAAAATCCCCGGAACTTGGTTCGTAAGGTTCCCTTGTTAATCAGAATAATCGGCCGCCGGGATCGAACCCACGACCTCCTGAATGCTACCGCAACGCTCTACCACTGAGACTGCTTGGTCCTGAGTTTCGGACTTATCCAAATTAAGTTTTTTTTTCGGTGAAATTAATATCACTTTTGGCAAAATTATTCTGTTGATTTTGGCAAAAGCACATTCGGGTTTCCGAGGTTATCTTTTTCAGTAACATGTCATGATGACACTAATTATAGGCCTTTTGTCTCCCAGATTTGACCCTAAAGACTGTGGCTTCTGTAAAAGTTATTGGGAGGCAAGATAACTTTGCTTGAAATGGTAAATAGAACGAAGAAGTTCCCTCTCCCGGGGACATACAAGGCAAATATTGGCTTGGTACACTTTACCTACGCATCATCTCCTGGCTTAAACCCGAGATACTTGAATTTTATTGGATAGTTATTAGAGCGTTGTCTTAGCATTCGAGATGTCCTGGGTTCGATCCCAGCAGACGACAGTCTTGACTGTGTTGTTTTCAGTGGTTTTCCTCAGTCGCACCAGCCAAATGCCGGGATGGAACCTTCAATATAGGCCCCAGCAAGCGTTACGACCCAGTCACAGGAACACTATGGTAGCCCAATTTTTACATCATACACCCCCTCATTCTGAGAATTCTGGCGGAATCCATGCTTTCTACAACTACCTCAGCCGTTATTTTAATAATCGCATTATCTATAAGGAGAAATGATGTATGAGACTTTGTAGCATAGTATATCACTATTCATTAGGAACTGTACCAAACCTGAGAAACTGCGCTACCGGAAAACTCATGTCTCAAGATATATCTTTTTTCTTTCTGTGGAACCTACGATCTCCTACAGACACAGAGATTTCCTGTCAGTCGTATTTGACAGTTATTCGATATACACTCTTCATTGAGATTTTTCCAGTTTTTTTTCCTCGACCGGGAGGCGAAACCTTTAGCTTTAAATAATAATAATAAAATAATAAAAATACTTTAGTGGTCCACAAGGTATAAGTAAGACCGAGGTTATTCTTTTCTGCCCAATCACTAGTCACCTCTGAATAATGTTCCAGTTTCCGGGGCGAAAGCTTGAATACATTTCGCAAGGAAATTTTTATTTATTGTGTGAGTGACGGACTGACGGGTGACACGCTAAAGTTTTGCAATTGTAAATTTCGTAGGTTTCTTGTTGGCTTCATTACGCAGGTTCTAATTCTAGCAGAATAATGAGTAAGCCCTTGTTGCTAGTCTTGCTACAATATTTGTTGATTTTGATTGGAGGTGTGATTTGCACTCTGTAGTAGACCCCCCGATCACCTCTCTGATAGAAACACTGGATATATGTAATCAAGCATCTTACTTGACAAATTACTGGAATGTCGTTGTACTTTGCTATACTGAAATATTTTCAAAAATGAGATTATTAAGACCTTTTGGCATCTCTGGCGTCATACACCTATGCAATTGGGGCCATTCTAATTTCTCAACTAAAATAAACAATGTCAAAATCTCGGATAGTACATATGATACACATTCAGATGTATTATTGGGTTCGCTTTCCAAAATTTCATCATTGCTTGTCATTTGATCAGTATCTTCAAAAATATGAAAACACACACTCGCACCATAGGTAGTGGTACGAACTTACGAAGGACACTGAACCATTTTATTTCACTATGTAGTAGTGAAACAAGTCCTCCTTCAGCATGAAGTTCGCCCTCCACTCCACATCACCCTCCAGCACGGAGGTCACCACCATCTCACTTCAGCTATGATCTGCCCGTCCACCTCCACTCCACATCACCCTCCAACATGGAGTTCGCCCTCAACCTCCACTCCACATCACCCTCCAGCACGGAGGTCACCACCACCTCCACTCAACCTCTCCTCCAGCTCTGATGTGGCCCTCCACCTCCAGTCCACATCACCCACCAGCATGGAGATAGGCCTCCACCTCCACTCCACATCACCCTCCAGATTGGAGGGTGATGGGGAATTGTGTTGAGGGGTGACCTCCGGAGGGATTGATACCTTTGGTGCTGGGACGCCCTATACAACTGCTATGTATTGTGGGGGTAAGAATGATTGGACTCGTGTCCAAAAAAATAACATAACCTAGGTATCCTTCCTGAAAATAAACTTAATTATTTTACTGCTGGCCATCTCGGTTTCCTGATCTCAATCCTTGAAGTTTCCTAAAGAGAAGACTTATTAGTCTAAGTGTGAGGATACCTTTATATTTCCAATTCTGAATGGACTTTGAGAAACGATTTCTTTTCAATAAATTTTATTTAACAAATAATAATAAAAACAAATAGCAAATAAATAAGGAATACAGTAACAAGTTATCTTGAGGGTTTGGAATTGTGTTGACTTTAAAACTTTCACCAATATGAATTAGGGCGACTTCGTGAGGCGAAGCTTTCAATCCATTTCACAAATATACATTAAACCGAACTTCGTGAGGCGAAGCTCTCAATCCATATAATGGAGCTTATAAAAGGGAAGATACATTATTGAACTTTTCTTGCTTCACATATAAATACAAATGATACATATTTCTAATTACTTGACAATATCCAATTTGGAGAATGCTCTATCTCTCAAGCTATAACTTAAATTACTAAATACAGAATAAGAGAATAGGGATCGATCGGATACATTTAACAGAGAGAGAGAGAGAGAGAGGGAGAGAACATAAGTTAAATACGAGTAATCACATCATTTCCCACAGCCAAAGTCATTCTAGGATTCAGTAATCCCATAGCAAGAAGTTCCATTTTCACTTTTCTTAACAAGCAGGTCGTTATATCCCGTATGACCTGTGACCAAAACTACTTTGCTGTGCAATTATTTCTTACCAGAACTTCACTCTAATTCCTTCCCGTATCGTTAATGCATTTACTATAACTACTTCAAGTATTTTATTCTCAGTAATAGAAAATATCAAACTAATATTATTTCTTAATGCAAAGTGCTATGGAAACATAATTGCTGAAGAGATTCGGAATTATTTTAAGCAAACAAATACTAACACTCCATATCAATCTCGGAAAGGGGGATTATAGAAAAACATTATTTCTAAATTTCTAAGTCTACTAAGTAAATTGAAATAGATCTGACCTTATTGTAGAGATGTTCGATATTTGCCTTCGATTCACACACTGACATAACAAGACAAATATGAATAGCCTTTTTGATTGACGTAGTTTCTTCTGGAAATTTCGACGTGACGTTAATTATTGCGTTATCTTCAGAGAATTAGTGATTGCACGTGTTGTTTGTTTCAAGCCAAATTATGTCTTTTAATTGTTGTAGGAAAAAAAAGGGATTTTGCGGTTAAAAATTAAGGATAGAAGAGTCCATCTTTCCTGTTGATCAATTCTGAAAGGATATCATTCCGGAGCCAACCAACATTTCGTGGTTTCCAAAATTCTGTTGTTCTAATAACAAGATATAGTAACTTCCTTTAATAATTGTTAAAATAGCTTTGCAATCAATACCACAAAATTCTGTTGAGTGGTATGATTTCATCATATATGCGATTCAGTCTCAAGACAGAAATTAGCATTCATATCCGCTCCGCTGTCATATCCTTTCTTATAACACGGTCTATGAACCATAGACTGTCACCATCCCATAATAAGGAAAACAGGTTGGGATTTTGAATAAGTTAGGAAAGGGAAAAATATAGAAGGAATAAATTGAATATTCTGAAACAGATTATTTAATTTATCTGCCACAGTATATCTGTCGACAATTTTCAACTCAGGAACAGAGTCGGATTAAGATGACTGTAAAGGGGCTGCACCTCAGGACCTCCACTCGTTCAGGGGCCTCGCCAAAGGTAAATAAGTTGCTTTTACAAAATACAAGGAATGAATAACAGGGACCCTAACGGAGTCTTTAGCCCAGGGTTGGACTCAATAGCTTAATCTAGCACTGCTCGGGTACTATCAGGGCTACGAAGGTATTCCAGCTGTAGTTGGAAAGATATCGTAGTGATGAGTTCAAACTCATATAGATCATCCAGATTGGATCAGTGAGCTCAGAGATGGGGGGGGGGGGATGGAATCACCATCACCTCGTAACTTTCAACTAAGGAACTAATAGGTCTACGAAAGTGCTTGAGCTCTTGTTGGGAAGGTACTGTATCAACGAGACAAGTGCAAACATGTATATATCATCCAGATTGCATCAGGGGGGCAGATATAGGGTTAATTCAGTTTAACCGAATTACTTTCAACTCAGTAACTACTAAAGCACCGAAAGTGGTTGAGGTGTCATTGGATATGTATCGTGGGACAAATTCAAACTCGTATAGATCATCTAGATTGGATGAGTGTTTTCCAAGATATGTTGGTACAGCTATGGACATAAAGATTGTCGCATGTCTATTGCTGACATTTCTTCTCTCAAACATAAATATATTGAAGCATCGTATAAATTCACTGACTTGCAATGATAAGCAGAATTGCGTAACGTATTTGTGTGAAAAATATTGTCCTGATATATAGCCATACAATAAAATTAAATTTTGCGTCGAAAAAATTGTAAGTTCAAAAATCCCAGCAAGTTGTAAAGTTCCCTCATTTTTACCCTGTAAGGAGATTATTTTGTAACCCAAGGGGAAATTTTAATTCTAGGCTTTGATAACAAATTAAATACTTGATTAATTTAATGAAGACAATTATTTACGACGTATATGAGGATCATTTGTATTAAAAACAAATTACCATATTTATTTCTTTAAATAATGTAACTCAATTTCGGTTCCGTAAACCCAAACTGTTATAAATAAATGCCAAATGAGATACTTTTTCAATATGTTAGAAAACATCTAATTTACTAATGACAATCACTGCCCTCTGTTAGTAACTGAATGAACTACATGATTTGTCCAGTTATTTGTACCGGTATTTCAAATTTAAGTGTGCAATCAGGGCAGACATTAATAAATTGATTTAATTTTAAATAACTTATAATAAAAAACAGTATATATTTTATCTTGTCAGATATGCGAAAACCGTTTTTCAAAACCTTGCGTTAAAAGAGAGAGTCTTCTTGAAACGTTTGTTGGATGGGTAATAAAATAAAACTGTCATTTCATATACATTTCTAGAATGCAGGGCGATAGCAATCTAGCCTATTGGTTTAGGGCAACGGTTCACAAATATTTGACATGTTTAGAAATGTGTCCGTGTAGATGCATTTTCGAACGACTTAAGCCAGCGATTATTTAGGGATGGGGGTGGTTCCGGACTCCTTCCCCGAAATTCGGATATTTTTAGTAATATTAGTATAATTTTTGGCAAAATTATATGCATTTTACGTAAATTTCACACACACACAGACCTCTGGTCCTCCTTGTGAAAGGCGTTGGTTCTACGTGAAACCATCTTCTAGATATGTGCCTGTCTTAAGCAAGCGATTTTGAATGGCAGGTTCGCGAAAATATTTTACCAGTTCCAGGCAAAGTGCTGTTATTTATCTATTTTGCTGAATAATCTGTAAACATATTTTTCATTTTCTTTCAGCAACAAATACGTAGGTTAAAAAGATATTATGCCAGCGCTCGAACTCCAAATAAACTACAAACCTACTATCAGTTCCCAACTGTTGCAGAGCTCCATAGATCAGTGGCGGCGTAACTCAGTCTGGGGACTGGAGCAAGTCATCTTGATTTATGCCCGCTCACGATAGCAATCGTGAGCTCACACTGTTGCTGTTGGCCGAATATCTAATGTTTTGTTATCTGGAGCCCCGCGGGAAAGCTCAGTTGCCAAGGCAGATATTTTCTCACTCACTCGCCGTAACCTATACGTAAAAATGGCTTCTTAGAATCTGAAGAGTCATGCTTATTAGCTATTACTGTCAAGCGAACAAATAAAGAGTTCCGAGACGGCATTGCTGTTACGTCACCGACCACCATTGATGTGCTTCATTGATTAATCTTAACAAGTGATTTACTTGTGTCGGTGACCGGCATGGGCACCGCTAGCCCCTCTCACGCCACCACTGCCAGAGATATCTATTTATCTCCGTAACTCGAAAATTTTCCGTAATGACAACAAATGTGATGTGCCTACAAAGTTAGCGTAACGATAAACGTATGGCGGCAAGCAAGCAGCGTTGCCAGTATGTATTGATTTCCAAAAATCCCACATTTGCGAGTTGATCAACTATTGTCAGTAACCCGGCGTCGGGAAGTGGCGCCCCCATCGCCCAGTCAGTTTTACTGGCTACAATCAGCCCTGGCAGCTGCTAACATCGTTGCTGCCTATGGGAAGTCCAACAGCAGGGCCAGAGTGCTTCTCTGTTGAGAATTTTTACTTCCCACTGGCGTAGGGGATTGGCGACCGCAACGTGATGACACCATCACATAGCCCGAGCAGCAGACCATCGCTGCTCGTATACGGCGTAGGGAATTGGTGACCCCATCGTCCAGCCGGCTTATGCTAGTTGCAATCAGCCAACAACGGCGTAGGGAATTGGCGACCCCATCGTCCAGCCGGCTTTGCTGGCTGAAATCAGCCCTCGCAGCTAAACATCTACGCTGCTTGAAAGGAGGCCCAGCAGAGAGGATTTCATTTACTTTTACCTCATGTTCATTCATTCACATATGATTCATTATTTCATCTTCTCTTGTGCTGCGACTGACGCCTCCACGCAATGTGAACGGATGTGTTATGGATGTACTTGCATTGACGCTGGCCCCTGGGACCCGAGGAAAGGGAGCGGAACCATTGGATAGCGTCTATTTCTTAGCAGCAGATTCTTGGATGGTCTAGCTCGTTGAGGCTGGGAAGTGCGCCATTGGGGAGCTCTTCGGACCTTTGGTCTCGAGAACACTGGGGGGAGTGGGTGTCCCAAGTATCCATCAGTCAGGAGTGCAAGTGATTTCGACACCAAGTCGAAATTGGACTTCGCCTCGATTTCCAGCTTGCTGACAAGGGTGATGAAGATAGTACCCGGCAGCCTCGTTGGCTACTCAGAACGGAGACGGAGAAGTGTGGGCATTTACGGCTAACATTCATCATGGCTCCACCACATCCTAATAAGTCGCCTTCGCAGAAAGAAAGAAAGAAAGAAAGAAAGAGACAGAACGAAGAGAAAGTCACTGATCTTAGTAAGAAGGCGCATACAGCTAATGAATCAAGCAGTGACAAAGAAGATAAAATCGAAGTAGAGGAACAGACAAGTATTGTACCGACTATCACATAATATCTTGTGATTAAAGTAAAGAGTGAAACAGACAATCCAGGTGGTTTGAAGGGGTTATCCTCTTTCGTTATACAAAAACAACTTAATTACGTTGCAGGTGAACTTAAGCATGTTAAAAAGCTTCGCAACGGCACTTTGCTCGTGGAGACATCCAATAATAAACAGTCAACTAATCTCTTAAAACTGAATACCCTAGTACCATTCGAAGTTCAAGTTGAACCACACCGTCAACTGAACTTTTGTCAGGGCGTAATATCTTGTTGGGACTTGCAAGATATCCCTGACGAAGAGATTAAGAATGAACTTGCCAGCCAAGGTGTAGTCAACGTTAGGCGCATTAAAACTCGAAAGAGTGGCGAACTGCAACCCACGAGCTCGCTAATTTTGACGTTTGCTATGCCACAGCTTCCTAAGGACGTGAAGGCAGCTTTCTACTGCTTGCTTGTCCGTCCATATATAAACAGTCCGCTCCGCTGTTTTAAATGTCAGCACTATGGACACACCAGCACGTCGTGTAAGGCGACCTCTGCTGTATGTGCAATATGCGGAACCAGTAGTCATGGTGCGGATAGTTGTAAGTCACTGAAACCTCAGTGTGTTAAGGGTGAGCACACGGCCTGGTCGCGTGACTGTCCTATTTTTCAGGAGGAAAACTAATTCGAGAGCTGATGGTATTAGAGAAAATATCCGCTGGTGATGCTAAACGTCGACTAAGAGAGTCTCAGCGCATCCTTCCCTCTGGTGCGTTTTCACATGTTGTAGCCAGGATAAGAGTTAAAACTGTCTCGGTTGGTACCCATAAAGTTAATGAATCAACACAAACAGAGTCTGATGTGCATATAGACCCTCCGAAGCCTCCAAAAGATCAGAGACTTCTCGCAATATGCCGACACAGAGTCAGAGACAAAAAGCACCTGTGCAGAGTTCTA
Source organism: Lepisma saccharinum (assembly GCA_022664845.1). Lineage (NCBI taxonomy): Eukaryota > Metazoa > Arthropoda > Insecta > Zygentoma > Lepismatidae > Lepisma > Lepisma saccharinum. Next base: position 17,909 of record JAGDQP010024700.1, read on the forward strand.
GAACTCCACGGGTTAAGACTACTTTTAGTCCTTATAAAGTCTCCAAATCAGCCCGAACTTCGCCTCTCGCTACAAGCATTAAGACTTTGACGAACGTTTTGCCTGCTAAATTAGCTCAGGAAGAGTCTGCACATACTATCGATGAACCAAGTTCATCTTTGGCTTCAGACATGATTGAGGACCACCTGATGGATATGGATTTTAATCTCGTGGGAAGGAAAGGGAAACCTAGGTATAAACCTAAACTTAAACGGTAATGTTTTTACTTGTTTTTGCAGAGAGTTTTATGATTTCCGTTTATTTTATATGATTATGCTCCTTAGCTGTTAAGTTTTATAGTGTATTTCTGTTTTATCTTGTGAAGGCCCATTTACAGGCTTCCTTGTTATACTGGCCATTTAGATCAGTAGGCTGATTGTGAAGACCTTTTACATCTTCATCTTTTATCTTTTTTTATTATTTTAATTAACAGCTGAAGTTACTGGTTCTGCTCTTAACTGTAGAAATTACTTATGCCACGGATAGTCCAGTTTCAAATTGCTCAAAGGAGCTAGAGCAGGGTTTTCGAACCTAATATCGGCAATGGGACTCGCAAATTACCATACAGTATCTCATAGACTAGGTCAAGAAAGGTTAATCCAATTATACAATTAATTTGATATAAAATATGACCTAATTTATTTATATATTTACAAATTTGATCTTCTTCCGGATATGTTGACGTCGTGGAGGCAAAGACAAAATTTAAGGAATTCTGATATTTGAAATCGTTTAGTTACGAAATTACTTCTGGCGGGAATCGAACCCAACCGCAAATTCATTTCACAAATATTAATCGGGAACGTACCCCCTGTACGTATAAACACAAAATTGAAATCCTAACACACCATTAGCGACTTACGACTAACTTGCACACCTTCTCTTTGACAAACCTACACATATTGGATGTGCTCAGCTTCACAACCCATGGGGGTGCACTATTGTGAGGTCCCGGAGGAAATCCTGTTTACTAGCAATGTTGCAGGCAACACCAGGGTTACCGCTAGCTCACTTGATTCCTCACACGTAATCAGATTTCGCACCGTGCGAGACACGTATACCTTTGATTCTCTTCTTGTGTGCAAGTGCTGAAACACAAAGACATGAGATTAGTACACATTCCCAACCCAAGTTTAAAATCGCGAGCCAGGTGTTGTTAAAGACGATTTGGCTTTCAATTAAAATTCGGGTAACAAGGATAATCCTCACGCACATAGTTTTGGCCAAGACTTCTGTTGCCCTCTCTACCACCTCTCGCACATTTACGGTTTCCAAATTCTATCACCAACTTTTCAAATATTCACTAAGTTAAAAAATACTGTTTCTGATTCTATGTTCGATGTCGTCGCATTGCTAGTGAGAGGTTCTCCCGAGAGGTGTTGATCCCTCGAAGAGCTGGGTTGTTCTGTCTCGATATGCCTGAGACCCGCTAATATAAAACCGAACCCAGCAGACGAATAGAAAACAAAGAAAACAAAAAACGAAGAAGAAAACGAAACGGGGTCCCGACTCAAAATGTCCTCTACCTCCCATTATTTGGACTCGTCCACACACTTGGCCTCAATTTCCTAGCCTCGACTTCTCTGGTAACTGCAATGAAGAAAAGCTTGTACATGTGAATACAACGAAACCGGCTGAGTCCCGTTATACTGGAAATTTCCATCGCTACACCCGACTCTGGTGCGCTGACATACACGAAATTAGCAACTTTCCAGCTATCTAAAAAATTAACATTGGAAATATCTTTTTTTAAATAAATCCAATAATCACATCATTAATCCCACACAAATTATTACAAATTTATCCACACTCGATATCAAACCTTACATACATAAACAGATTCACTTAATTTCATATACTCTAATTGTTACATAAGCATTTAAATCAAACCTTAACACTTCTAGAATCATAACATACAGAAGATAGAAATAAAGAAAGTAGTGATATGGTCGACCATAAGAAGGGGGGGGGAATCAGAAAGATAAAATATAACATAAACACAAATATATACATATAAGCAAATTAACGTAGAACAAATTTACATAAAGATATGCAGATTTTATAATTTACATACAAGAGGAAAACTGGCTGCATCACAGCTAAATTTTGACATGACCAAGATAAGGTGCTTCCCCCGTATCGGGACGGGCGTAAGCCATAGTGCTGTTACCGCTCATAAAATTAATTTTATCTTTATTATTGTCAGTAAATATTTTTTCGACATAGAACTAGCTATTTTTGTAACATTACTAGTGTGTAGGAAATTATTTTCATTATTATTACTTGCACGTTGTGTAAACATAAATACATGATTTTTTCCATTGGTAAACTAAATGAATTAGTGCCAACAAAGGAACGTAGAAGTACTCTTCAAATTCATCAAGAACGGAAGCATGTATAATCAAGAGCAAGTTGCGACTAAACAGAGTATCGTGCGCTTTGCGATCCCTGGAATGTGAATCGTGAGCTTCACTCTCAGTCTACTTATTATAGAGTCAGTGATATCTTAACCAGTTAAGTTCATTAACGATATTACATCTTAACTGTGTATTCAGCAAAGTCGCTCTGTCTCTTGGTATCTGAGGTCCCGCAAAGGTAACTTAAGGTAACAGTTTCCATTCTGAGAACCAGCTTTCAAAAATTCCCCGACAAGAAGCAATAGTATCTCATGTAGAAGGAAAAATTAACGCAGAAAATACTAAATAAGGAGAACAATCATGGACGGAAGGAAAAATTGAAAAATATTACCAGATTTTAAATAACCCGCTTTCTCTCTCTACCGCTTGCTCGGCATGAATTCGTATCAGTGCGTGGATTGATATTACTTTCTGTGCGAAGTTGGTTTACCACATCAATATGTATGTGAAAGTGAAAAATATTTCTAATATTTCCCAAACTGAATTAGGAGTCGGCGTAGCTCAGCGCGTCTGACTGCGAATCGGGCGGCCTGCGTTCAAATCTCGGCCAGGACGCTAGAGGCTTTTCTCGCACGCATCCACCTATGAACGTGACAGCCAAAGTTTTCTTGTTATTTCTGGGCACCTTGGGTGGTAATGTCCCTTGTGAGTGAATAGTAGTGCTCGCTGCTTTCTAATCAAGGTGTCCGGGATCGATTCCGGGTAGGGGCATAAATTGTTCGGAGCCACGTTGCGTCATCTTTTCTTTCGCCGTCTTTCGTACGTCATCTTTCTCCTATGGAAGCCAATGGCAAACCACCATTGGTTCATAATACCGATTGTCACTGTCACTTGTTGGACTTAGTCTAGTGAGTGATTAGACAACAAATCAAATCAATTAGACTAAGCACCCCGCCTTACTTCATGCCGTGGATCGAGAATATTCGGAGCCCTACCTTCACATGCCCCATGTGCCTTTAACCACGCGTACGCATCGGACAGGGGACCTTTGCCTTCAGCCAAAATGCCTCTTAAATTCTAGTTGCTAGCTCCTAAAATGAAACTAGTAACCTAACCTAATTTGACCTAACCAGAAATATGCAACAAGTTTCTTCCATATATTTAAAAATAACAAAATATCAATCTAGTTATTGCTGATACTAGGTTCAACATTGGCATTTCCCTATGCATCAGTATTCCGGGTCGCAAAACGCACGCTCGCCTGTATTTCCGCCGAAAATGCACGGTCGTAAAACGCACGCCACCTTTCTTAGTCGGGTGGCCCTGATTTGATGCTCGACAACTGTACATACCTTTCCATATTTTTAAAGAACTTTAAATTTCCTTTCTTTCTGCCTAAAAATCTCCCTTGTTATTCTTTTAAATATTTAGACATTCTGCTAGTTCATTGACGTAGGTTGGAAAAGTCAGTATTATTTTCATTATACGTAATTTTAAAATTTTATGCACTTTACAGAAATACGTTTAATATTTTTACTATCAAAAACGCATTGATTTTCCTTCAACGTTGTGGTGCTATCTCTTAGTGTTCTGCCGAACTACGTGATAGCTTTCTAAGGCTGAGATGCTTACATAAGAAAGTATATAGAAAATAGCATGATACAGGCAACACTAGCTCCATCTCTTAATGATTGCATCAATTAGATTTTCGTGACAGAAATAATGCAATAAGTCAATTTATCATGTTGGTTTAAATTGATAAGTTTTTCTAGTTAGACATTGTAAAATATTTCTTCTCTTTTCAAAATCTTCTTTCATTAGAAACAAAAGAAAACTTGTTGAATGTTGTGTTCTACGGCTTTTAAAATCAACCTTCATGGTGAATTTCAGCTTTCATAGCTCAATGAAAAGTGTACTTTTGATACCTGAGGTTTGAGGCTGACGTACGCAATTGATGAATTGATTTTAAAAAATCCAATCTATCCACGAATAGTCATGCCAAATTTCAGCCTTCTAGTCCAACGAGAAGTGCTCGAAAGCCGCTGAAAGTGCAGACATACAGAAGCGTCTGGGGTTTTATTTGAGTATGTAAATTTTATTTATACGTTTCAAAATTCCCATGCATTTTATTTATACACGAACAATTTACCTCTACGTAAGAGATATTTAACGTACCGTGAACTAAAAAAAGCATTAAAATCCTGCAAAATACTGAATAATAATTAAATACTAAAACTTCTGAATATAAAAACCAAAACGCCAAAAATAAAGACTAAACAAACAAAAACAGTTGTATAATATTTATTATATTAACGTTCCAGAAGTTTAACACCCACAACTTTGTTACGGAAACCAAGGGTATTGAGAAGCACTCGCTCTTAAGAACCTGCTTGCTCTAATGGATAGAACGTTGGATTGCTAGTAGTGAGATATTGGTTTGATTCTCAATTGATATTTATTACTTCTCTTTTTACTTATAAACAATTGTTCCTCTCTCAACATTTAACAAAATTCAGAGAAACAGCTTCGAAACCTAAGGTTAATTTTTCTTTTGCATTTATCAACATTTATAGAACTCATGAACACAGGTAAGAAGAGTCAGATTAGATTCTTGTTTCATTATACGCATTATCAAAACTTTAGGCACTTCACGGAAATAGCTGAGAAAAGTCACGTGGATTCCTTTTTTTTAAATTTCTACGTGAAACAAAAGTAGTAACCGTAGTAGCAACAGCAGAAAAAGTTAGAGCTGCGCTTCTACTTACAATCGCAAATAGTAACCGTAGTAGCAATAGCAGAAAAAGTTAGAGCTGCGCTTCTACTTACAATCGCAAAGGATCCAGTCCCTTGATAGTATTTTAGCCATACATTATCTTTTAGAAAATAGGATGGCAACACTGACAACTGCAGTGCTTATTTTCGAAAAATTCACAGTATTTGTGTCGAATCATGTTCATGCCAAGTTTGTCACAGCTAAGTGTAACTGAATTGAAGCAATTTAAATAATTCATGATTTAAAAAAAATGTACTGACAGTACTGAACTACTACACCAATCAAGACTATTTCGGCGGCTCTGAACTTATCCAACTAAGACCTTTCGAAAGGCACATAAGGTATGTCTCTACACCTTTTGGTTCAAGAGATATATTTTGACATTGACTGACAATACTGACAATACTGACAACGGGATTCCTGCGGAGCGGGAATAGCTATGGTATGTTTTAACTGAGTCAAACAATGTTGATGCCAAGTTTAGTGCTGCTATGACTAAAAAAAAATGGAAGCAATATGAAAAAAGATAATTTTATAGAAAATAGACTAGCAACACTGTTAAGTGAATTTCTCGGCAACGTATGCTCTCTGAATGTATTTGTATTGCGTCGAATAATGTTTGGTGCAGCTACGTATAACTGAATTGAAGCAATTTTAAGAATTGATTTTTAAAATGGGCTGACAATACTGAATGACTGCACCAATCAAGACGGTTCCAGGGTCTCTGAGCTGGTTTAACTAAGACTTTCCCAAGAACATCTGAAGCATTTTTCTACACCTTGTAATTCCTGAGATTTCATTTCTACACACGGACGGACGGACTAACACCATGAATGGGAATGGAATGTCCATTTTGCTATAGCTTTGCTATTAGGAGACCTAAAAGCAGTGGTAGCCGCAGTAGTAGTGGAAGTAGTAAAACCTATGTAACATTAGAAAATAAGGCTTATGTAAGCCTTCACTGTTCAACTTTTTAACAATAGTCAACTATGGACGATAATCGTATATTAATTTCAGCGATGGCCGCTCAACGGATTCTGCTGGAGCCGATTCGTCAATACAATGCAATCTCAAATTCACTGTCACTGTCACTAATCATGGGCGGATTTATTTCACCTAGTTATTTCAGAATGACTAAATGTTTCATTCTAAACGATAGCTTTTTTAAAGTAATTTCCCCCCTCTCTCTTCCGTCCATGTGTCACTTCCACAAGAAAGTAATAAATAAGTAATTGAAATTGTAAAAGTCTATATGGATTACTCTGTATTAACGTTGCCATTAGTATTTAATACGAGCGATGGTAAACCAAGTGGGAAACCCCAACAGACACTGGTAGGTAAACTAGCCTAGTGTGACCTATACTCAAGAACCAACTTAAAGCTTCGAAGCTCATTAATCTTCTCGGAAGAGTTGGGCTAGTTACAGCTAGCGTTCAACAAAATGAATAATCACTAAATTGTTTTATTCAAGAACATTTCTGACACATATTACTTTACATTTTTAAGCTCTTTAAAAAAGTCAATCGGTTTTCAGATTACGTTTCTTTACTAAAAATAGTAAACGATTCTTGAAGTGACTGTTAAATTAACAGTAAAATATATAAGTACCATAATTAAATTGGATATCAAACGAAATAAACTATAAAAATGAAGATTATCAATAGTAATCTACAATTTAAAAAACAATAGCGACGACCAGGATTTGAACCCGTGACAAAATGAAATTTCAGTATGAGTCCAGTGCGTTAATCCCTCGTCCAGCCTATTAAACAGTGGCAAAATTTTTATTTTACTAGATTTCAAGGTAAGAGTGTAAATTGAAACCACATTAAGTGTTTATAATTTATTATTATTTTAGAATGTTGTGTTTGATTTGTAATCCCTTATTTATTTGTGAGAATAATTACAATATATATCACAATTGTTCTGTAATGGGTTTTAATGTCGGATTATGTTCATATTTTTCAACGTCAGGGAACTTTCCTCTACTGCGGGAAATTTCCCTCTGCGAGGGAAATAACAGGGAATTTGGGAAATAATCTCTAAAGATATGCAACAATCTTTATGTCCATAGCTGTATCTTCCAACTCAGGAGCTACTACGGCCTCAGCTTTAGATGCCTAAAGGCCATAAATAAATTTCAAAATCTACTTGAACTACAGAGGTGGTTGTAGTTGAGATGCCGCTAAGGTCTCGGTGAGACGTGTTCAAGCCTGCATAGATCATTCAAATAGAATGCGAGTTGCTGAAGCCAGACAGGTAAGATAAGATAAAATGAATTTTATGGGCGGTAACAGCACTATGGCTTACGCCCTTAAGCCTGACAGGTAACACATGTGCATAGTCCTGCGGCTGAGCTTCGACTAACTTGTTTCCTTATACGTAGAAATATATAATAATAATAAATCACAGCCATTTTCAATCCACTAGTGGATGAGGCCTCTCCCCGAAGGGAGGAGTTGGTCTACTGCTCCCACGCTGACCAGACGGGTTGGGAGAGGAGAGCCGAAGCTCTCACTGTGATCGCCACTGTCTTTTATTCACAGCAGCTCCCCAATTGTCCTCACGATGCTGGGTCAACACCGAAATAAATCTTTCTTTTTTTTCTATGAAAAAAAAATAACACAAGAAAGGACCTATACTTGAATTTTAACAATTTGACTTCTTCACGTATGCTTTATAGTCTTTACAGAATCAATCCAGTAGAGATAAATCTAAATAGGAGCGCGTCAACAGAAGTAAACGACTATCAGCAGAGAGAATGAATGGGAATGAAAATTTGCAGCGAATTTCTGCATTTATCCGTCCCCTAGTTATTCTCCTATATATTTATATTATTTTTGAATGACAACAAAAAATAGTTTGGCATTTAAAAACTTGACTACTATTTTGATTCATAATCATGTTTTAAACTACAATATAACATATTAAATAAAATTTACCAGAAGGAAACTAATTGCCACAAGACTCCTTGTAGTATGCAACGTCATCAACAAAAGCATTAAATTAATATCACGAAGAACGGTAGTTCTTCGAGTCTGTTAGCGGCACGCACTATAAACAGCTACTTTCGGATCTAGCTAATTATAAGCCCGATTTTGATGCTTGAACTTGCATTTGAAAGTTCTTTGCCATACTAAGACACATGGGAAAAATGGATCGGTAGGACCTCCATGGGACCCACTAGGGCCATTTGAAAAAAAAATAAATCAGAATTTCACATTCCTGGTGATAGCACTTACCCCAGACCATATAGGTCCGAAGCTTGCGGAACCATAATCTAAGCCTCAATACTTTTCAAACGTGTATCATACGCCAAAATCGGTAAAGGGGTTCATAAGTTATGACCTTTTTAGCCCAATCGCAGAATTTTCACAAATGATAGTAAAGTACCTTTGTCATTCTGTCTGTCTTTTTGTTTTAGCCCAAAATGGGTGGGACGGGGGGGGGGGGCAATCGTGGGCCTCAACGAGTTGGAGCAAGAAAATGCTTGTTTTGCTGTTAGGAGTTACAGTTTTTTAATATGCTACCTTACAAAATAAGTGATATCAGTACAAAAACCCCTTCGAGGTAATGAGAAGAGTGACGCAAGAATTCTACTCACAAAAGAAGTGATATCCATTTTGCAGTTACTTTCTTCGTGTCACTATGGCGGAAGGATACTAATTCTCTTAATTTTATTACAAAGGAAACACTTTCGCCACAGTGACACAAAGAAAGTAACTCGCAAAATGAATATCACTTCTTTTGTGAGCTGAATTCTTGCGTCACTCTTCCCTTTACTCCGAAGCGGTTTTTGTACTGATTATTAATATTCATGAAAACAACGCTTTTAGTCTCCATCGAAGCGAGAGTGTCGAGAGCCAAGTCTCGGTCTCGTCTCGAGTAAGTCTTTATGCGTAGTGTCTCTGTCTTGACTCGATTCCTAAACCTTAGTCTCAGTCCCGTTACGAATTTGAGATGAGATTGGTACAATGCCGTAATATACATTAAATATCAGGGACGGCGCTACAGGGGGGCTATGGGGTCCTATGGGGGGCTGAAGACCCCCCAAATCTTACTTAGCCCCCTCTGTAGCCCCTCCCAGTTTGATTAATACAATATAATGTATTTACTTCACAGTTTGAAAACATAATTGAGTGTTATACATGTAACTTGTAAGAACAATCAAATCGCAACGTAACTACTCGTATAAACAAAGCGTCTGAGGCGATCAACGCTGTAGATCACCCCCGCCATCTTGGTACGCACCTTCCATTGATTTACACAGGAATTGTTTTACTCATTTTATGCCTCTCGGATGTAGAATATTTAAATTCTACTTTCACAAAATTTGTCTTGGTGGTTATTTTGACTCTTGTGTAGTTTTGGTTTGTGAAGTTTCTCCAAATATATAATTATAATGTATTATTAATAGTTTGCTATATAAATCACAATATGTTAACCGGAAATTATACTGTTCGTGCGTAAAATATTGCATTTCTATAAAGTAACATAAGTAAAAGAGAGCATGACGATAAACTGTGCGAAAACAGAAGTTAAAACTATACTCCTGAAAAGTATAAAACGAGTAAAACAATTCC
>JAGDQP010024701.1:0-27659 GCA_022664845.1 Lepisma saccharinum
CTGAAGGTCAACAACTTGGACAGAGTTCGGGTACAACTGGACCTCACTGCAAACAGCGATTAAAACTCAAACAAGCAATGACACTAATAACTACTAGGTGGAACACACAGTACTAGCCCTAGTGAACCAGAACGGCGCTCAAGACCATAGGCTGTTACGGCGAGTTCACATTTTGCACGAACTTGAACTTTCCGCGTCGCACACTAGCTTTGTGTAGAACGTAGACTGCTCCAACAAGCTGCTATTCGGAGCAGTGTTGCACAGGTGCTGGTGGAATTTTTCGTAAACCTGCTTTCGTTTCGACCTACGTGTGTTTTCCAACCGTTTGTGTACAACTTGATTTTGTGAATTTTTTCCATTGTTCGCAGCACTGTGCGCCTGCTTGTTGACTGAAAAAATTCGGGTTCGAATCCAGACGAGAGTAAGATTTTTTTCGGTTTTCTCAAAATACATTTTTAATTTTTAATATGTTTTTATTAATAATTGCTTTCTTGTATTTTTCCAAGATTATCTTAGATTAGTGACCATGGGTCCTATTTGAGTTACAAGTCTCCCACCAGGCGCCTCCCCAGGTGGTGGATAGAAGAATGCCGACCATATATGGTGGTTACCGGAAATATTCCGGGGTGGACATAAATCACTACTGCTGCCTTGCATTTAGTAGAGAGCTCTTCAAAGGCTAAGGGAAGATAGCAAGAACAAATATATCATTTTGAAGGGAAGCAGCTTCACCATTACCGCTGTAATGAAGATGAATGACATAGACAAGGCTCAGAGGTGAACAGAGGATGCCATCCTGAATGTCTGACTTTATTGCGAGGTTGTAGAACTGACAACCCTACACCGCTAAATCATGTCAAGAAATAGTAACAGGTGGTTCATGGATTCACCTGGGGTAAAATATTCCGGAGGTAAACTAGTCCCTCATTCGGAACTCCGAGCGGGGAATGCTTAAGGAGGTTCGAAGAACAGGATTAAGAAAGACCTTAGAATAGGAACGTGGAACATACGAACGTTATAAAAAACTGGTGTTCTTCAGGTGGCTTTACACGAGGCCGACAAGTACGTGGTGGACATATTATCGATACAAGAAGTTCGGTGGGAGGGTCAGAATAACATCCCACAGGGCAAGTACATTTTCTACTACAGGGAAACACAGTCTCACGATTTCAGAACAGGATTCTTCATTAAGAACATCATAGAGTTCTTCAACGAAAGACTATTAATCCAAGCTTAAAAACAAACTACAAACTCGAAATCTCAAATAGGTTCGAAATCTTAGCAAACTCGAGTAGTAATAAAGAAGTAGTTAATAGTGAAATTGATGTAAGTAAGATGTGGGGAGGCAATTGGTGATACAGTTAAGGGTGCAGCGAAGGAACGTGATACAGTTAAGGGTGCAGTGTAGGTGAGAAGAAACAACAAAAAAACAAACATTGGTTTGATTAAGAATACCTTAAGCTTCATGAGGAAAGGAAACAAGCAAAGCCAGGATGGTTAAGTAATAAAAGCGAAGCATATAAAAACCACTACACTAACGCGAAACGAAGCAACACACGCAGGCTTAGAAACAAAAGGCGTCAATATCTAACACAGAAGAACGGGGGAAACGGCTAGAGAAATAACATACGAGATCTGTACAAAGGGGTAAACTCCTTAAGGAAAGGTTACCAGTCTAGATTATGGATGATTATAAATGAACGCGGAGATCTTCAAGCGAATCCGAATAAAATTATCGATGTGTGGAAATTACATCGACAAACGTACACAAGGGAGAAAAAACAGAGGAATTTAAAATCTTTACGGCAGAACCATGAATACCCGAACCTAGTGAGATCAAGGTCAAAATGTTGATAAAGAAACTGAAATTTTTTAAATCACCAGGAATCGAAGCCTAACTAATTAAAGCGGGAGAAACGGCACTAATCAAGGAACTGCATAAATTGATAAGCACTAAATGGAGAAAGGAGGAGCTTACTAAGGAATGGAAAACCTCAATAATAGTTCCAGTTTATAAAAAAAAGGCGATAAATCGGACTGTAATAATTACCGCAGAATTTCATTACTCCCAATGTGTTACAAAGTATTGAGTTACATACTGCCAACTCACCTAAGCGTGTACGTAGATGAAATAATTGGAGATCACCAATGTGGATTTAGAAGAAATAGATCCACGTTGGCCCAGACTTTCGCCTTCAGACAAATCTTAGAGAAAAATGGAAGTTCAATGTGACTGTTCACCAATTATTCATTGACTTCAAGAAAACATATGATTGTATGTATCAAACGGGAAAATTATATACTATCGTGGTACAATTTTGAATACCGAAAATATTTGTTCAATTAGTGGAGATGTGCCTCAGCGAATCCATAAGCAGAATACCGATAGGTAATAATATGTCATATAGTTTCGAGATTCGCAACGCCTTGTCACCACAACTGTTTAACTTTGCTTCAGAACATGCGATTTTAAAAATAAAAGCGGACCAAAAGGGACTAACGTTGAATGGCTTGAATCGACTGTTCGTATACGGTACGAGGATGATGTAGATTTAAAGAGGGCTATATAGATCACCTACAATGTAACGCCGATGTCTTAGTAGAAGCGTGCGATGAGATAGGCCTACAGGTAAACATAGAGAAAACAAAATACTTGATTACAAGCCGAAACACAGATAATAACTGAAATATAGGTACATAACAATTAAGGATGAGAACACAGAGAAAGTAAACAAATTTAAATACTTGGGAGCATATGTAACAAACGAAAACGAGGTCACGGAAAATATAAAAAGTCACTTAGCATCGGGAAACGCATGTCTCTACTCAGTCCAGAAACTCATATCCTCGCTATTAATATCAAGATAGTTGAAACTAAAAATATAAAGAACGGTTATTCTGTCGGTAATACTTTACAGTTGCGAAAGTTGGAGTACGAACTTTCCAGACGAAGATAAATTACGAGTATTTGAAAATAAGGTCTTGAGAAAGGACGAAACTGGACGAGATGACTGGAGGATGGAGTTGACTGCATAATGAAGAACTTCACGGACTTTACGACTCACCTGATGTTGTAAGAATAATGAAATCACGACGACTAGGATGGGCAAGCTATGTAGCTCGGATGGGGGAAAACGAAGATTATATTATATCTTGGTTGGAAAGTCGGAGGGAAAGAGATCGTTGAGAAGACTGAGACGACGTTGGGAGGATAATATTATGAAGGGATCTTCGTGAACTAAGTGTTTGTGATCTTGCTCAGGATAGAATCCTATGTTGAACGTTTGTTACTACGGCGATGAACTTTCGATTTCCTTAAGTCATAGGGTAAATAAGTAAGTGAGCATGGGTAAGCGAAGGTTAGGTAAGGTCAGGTTCTGTTATGTATCTTTACATTTTTCGTTATCATAGTCCGACCCCGACTTGTTCGTAGTATTGTCTTCTAGACTGTCGAATAATCATCTCAAGTTTGGTGTCTATACGTCTAATAGTATTGAAGCAAGTTGAAATATTTAATTTTTAAAATTGGTAGGCAACACTGACAATTGCGGAATACCTTTATGACCTCGCCCAGTACCTAATGCACATGTTTATATAATTTCGTAGAAATCAATGCAGTCGTGTTAATTTGCATAAGTAACAAAGGAACTTTCATTTTTATATGTAAGACAACCAACAATTAACTTACAGATTGTTAATGCCTCATAATTATAATTGATGCATGATTACTAGGGATACTGTTAATGTCAAGTCGAATCTTCAGTTCATCTCTTCACGGAATTCGGTAATATATTGTCTTTATTATTATTATTATTATAATTTTATTATTATTAACAATCTCTATGTAAAACTTTCCACATAAAGCTGGAGTTCCTTAGTAATTGTATTCATTTTTCATGGGGATTACATTTTCTGTCCAATCCTACTCCAAGGGATAAAATAATGTGAACTGTATACCATATGAAGTGTCACATTAACATGTCATTATTGATACTTGTTGGCACATATCTTCTTTTTTCTTTCCTTTCAAATTATATCTACACACGAAGATAGTCTAATTCCAAAAGATGTATGACTTTTGTTTGTGTTTGAATTAAATTGAGCATTCCAGATTCCCTCACCAAGCCGCATAGTTGAGTGGAAACACGTCTAAGTAGCTGTTTATCTTGTAACAGTGAGGTCTTTAGATCAAATCTCGAGATCGGTTGACGTCTCCTCGAAATTTTCTCCTCAGTTTCATCAGACAAATAACGGGGTTATAAATTGAATTAAGAGCGAGACTTTCCAATTTCGTTTTTCAACGCTCAAATTAATGCTAATTCACAAGTCAGTCTAAAAATCTGATTTGCTGTGAAAGCTGTTAGCTTTCGTTTTGTCCATACACACTCAGATACTTTTCAGCTCGGTTAAGGTCTAGGTTCACTGCTGACAAACACAATTCTTTCTAAGTGAATTCCTGCTTTATAATGGTTAAGCTTTAGCACACAAAAGTTTAGAAAATATAGTAAATCCCTATTTAGAATGTGGAAGTGGTAACATTTACTCATGCCATTAACCTCATAATGTGAGAAGGAACAAAAAGTGTTTTCAACTATCGTGAACAAATCGTTTTGCCTTTTATCATCTACTTTGAAAGACGTACTGTCACTTGAATACCAGCAATATAACTCATAGTTAAATTCATTGCAAGATGGGTGCAATATATCTTGTTTGCTCTATAGAACTGTTTAATTAAAGAGCTGTGGAATTATGACTTAATAAGTGTAAAAAGAATACTGAAGATTATGCGGGCAAAGTTTATCATTTTCGTATTTTCTGTGTAACAAGAACGTATTTGCATACAGGTACACGAAATGCAAATCAGGTTCTCAAAATGTATCTCTTAATCTAAAAATTCAGGGAAATTAATATTTCGACAAGTCAAGGCAAACTTTAAGGAAAATTGATTAAATGTGTTTTTGTTTGTTTGTTTGTTTGTTTAGAAATCTCATAAAGAGGGTTTAAAATAATAGCATTGTCTATGAATAGAAATAAGAAAATACTACAACGGTTCGGAATGGTAAAAGTATTTTAATGGTAGAAAGTGGGCTCTCAGATAACAATATATTAAGTTCAGTTTTTAACTGCTGGTATTCGCTTCCCCGGCGTGAAATCTCATCTCCAGTAGGCCAACTCCTGAACTTGCAGGACAACTTCAGTTCTTCACGTTAAAGAAGAAAACAATTGGCCAACACGCGTTCCACTTCTCTTTGAACGCTTTCCCAGGATCGAAACTGTCGTTACAATCTTGTATACAGTGTGTGTCAAAAGTGATGCTCATTAATTTTTGGGTGAATTCTTTAGACGGAAGCAAGGAAAACGTTCCCGTGAAGAAAATAAAAAACGCGTAGTTTCGGAGCTACAGACACTCAAAGTTAGTAAAGCAACGTTAGAAACACCGTCATATCTCAA
The DNA here is from genome assembly GCA_022664845.1 of Lepisma saccharinum. Lineage (NCBI taxonomy): Eukaryota > Metazoa > Arthropoda > Insecta > Zygentoma > Lepismatidae > Lepisma > Lepisma saccharinum. Next base: position 5,452 of record JAGDQP010024701.1, read on the forward strand.
CAAATAATGACGTATGACAATCTATGTGTACTTCATCGACTTGCTACTTGAACATATTATAATTGGAGGTAATGCGGTTCTTTGCTAGATAAGAACTTCAGATGCTTTGAGCGAAAATGAGCTAAAAGTTGTATAAATATTGGACGGAAAGGTTATTATTATTAGTTTATGTTAAGATTAAAAGTTCATATAAGCAATTCTATTACTAACCCAAGCCTTGCAGAAAGTCGCTTTGATTTGCACCAATCAATAGCTTGTTTAAACTATTGCATCCTAGTTAATGATACTGCTAAGGTCTGTAAGTCTTCCAAGATTTGTATATTTCTCGTCCATCTATCGTGACTAGTGATTATGTGGCCTGCTTTCGTCTGTACGCTTACTAGATGTACAATATGGCTTGAAGCAGCATGATACTAAGCAGGAGAAGCGTACATTAGCGTCGAAATGATGATCGTTTTCAGTGTATGTACGTACGTTAGTCTCTGCATGGATGGTCGAGCATTCCATTATCATTATATAAAGCTGAAAGGTTTCGCTACGCATAATGATTAGTTTCTGTTATTCCTCTGTCTAGCGTAACACCTAAGTATTTTGCTTGTGTTTTATGTGGAACGTAGTTATTTAAGTACTCAACCTGCTGGAACAAACGTATTCTCCTCTTGCTATATAGATAACAACAATGCCCTTTGCTGCATTTACTTGAAGAATCCAACGAAAGACTTATCTATAAAAAGTGTTCATTGTTCTTGTATCTAGATGTAACGTGATTGGAGGCGACCTCTTACGGTATAAAAGGCTCTATCGTCTGTTGGAATACTTCAACTTGTTTTGTTTTTAATGTTATTTAAGGCATAGATAGAAGTAAACATCGGCTCGAAAATACGCCTCGTTTTCAAACTCTTTATCCTCTTGCCCGTTCAAAAATGTTGTGGAATTTAAACATCTCCCGTATGTTATATCCACCGAAGAGATAGATATCTGCGAAAACAAAGTTTCTCTAGAAGTGAGAAGATTCGCAAATATGTTCGTAAGTAATTGTTTGAAAAACAAAAATAAACTTTGTACAATAAGACGATATGCTCATTGTACGCACCTGCTTAAAACTTTCGTTTAACTAAATTTAGAAAATTAAAATACGTTTTAATAAACGTATTTATTGCTTCAGATTGTTTCAAATATTGTATAAGTGTTGGTGGTGCTGACACCCCTTAAGCAAAAAGGAAACAAGCCCAAAATTATGTTTTAGGCTTTATTTTGAACATTAAAAAGTTCAGCACATATGATCAGCAAGATATTACTATAGAAACCATTAACACAATAATTACGTACACAACATTGTCTAATATGTTACGGTTTGTTCATATCTTACCAGAAATTTTGTGTCTTGCTATCATTATTTTCATTCCTGAAGAGAAAAAAAAAGTATATTCTTTTAATGTGATTCAAAGAGATTGTTACTGGTTACCTTTCTAAAGTTTTCACTGAAGTATGCTATTGGAGCTACTGGGACTTGAAGATAGTTCGTCACTGGGATCACTGCGAAGGTTCAACACTCATCACTCTTTTTCCTCTTCTTTGACCATCTGGTGAACCCGTAATAAAATTCTACCAGATTATTTTCTGTACTAATTCAACAAATATAAATTCATTTATTTCCTTCCACTTTTGAGATTTAGAACTATCACTCAGGGTTTGAATTTATTTGTAGACTTTAGTTGAGGCTAATATAGGGTAGAAGAGAGAAAGTGGGAACTAAATCAGCTAGGGCCTATTTTAAAGTTACCAGATCAGCATTTGCCAGGTGTGAATGCGAAAGTTACCTAGGAAAACCTCAGTCATGATTGTCGGCCGCTGAGATATTTTTCAGGATCTTCAGATACTTAATCCAGCTATACGAACGTTTAAATTATTTTAATGACATTTTTGGTTACAGTAATTTAATGTAAACTAGTGATGCTGTAGAATAGGTAGGTGACTCGCTTGTTCAGTGTTTCTTTCAGGAATTTTCTTTTGGGGGGTGCAAAATCAAGTCGTGGGAGGGCTCACGAAAATTTTTAATAATCCATATTGACTCCTAAGTGCTAAAATATAAAACATTACTAATGTTACTTAAGAACATGTCATACTTCCTTAGTTAACCTAAAAATAACATGAACAATATTTATAGAATGTACTTTTATATGCGTATTTCAGTGTACGTTTGAGTAATATGTGCTAACACTAATTCTTTCGGGGGTGCGGCAAAGCCCCACGAAAGTATGTCTGGAAGAAACAGTGCGCTTGTTAAAATTTGAATTCGAATTTTTTTATGTCCTTCTCGCATTCAGGGTCAGGCCGGGACATAGGAGGAAAGGTGTTGACCAGGGTATAAGTTGAAAGTACTATTCCTTCATTTGCTTAGTTTGACTGAGGAAAAGACCTGAAAAAACTTCGGTCAGGATTGGAGGCCACTGGGATTGAACCCAGAACCTCCCGAATGCTAAGACAACGCCCTACTACTTGTTTTTAAAATATGTTTTGCCCTAAGCAAGCTGTTATTACTTGTTCAACTTGTATCATACTACTAACTACTGACAGCACAGTTAAAATGACATGAATGCCCGAGGTGGGATTCGAAACCACGATCCTTTGGTCGTCAGACTGCCGCACTAGCGAGCACGACCACCTGGATCGGCATACTACTGAGCCACGCCAGCTCGGTGTGACTCGCAGGTGAATCAGTGATAGTGTTCTTCAGTGAAATTGGAGAGAAATAAATTCGAAACAGTCGGCTGGTAGTCCTAAGGTCCTTGCAATCATACCGCACAAATGCTAGAATGGTATGAAATTCAGATCAGGGCTGCTTTTCCTCCTCACATTTTTGGGTCATAGTTACAATAACAAAGTTAATGAAACAAATTCATTAAACCTTTAAGTTAATGGACTGCTAATAAAAGAATGTTTTAATATACTTCTTATTATTCTTTGTAGAAGAAGGAGAGAGATACACATTCGCGAACACTGTCCATGTAACACAGTCGACTAAATACTACGTAAGTTGGCTCTCCGGCGTAAGATCGTACGGTACAAACGATCTTTCGTCCCTCTACCAACTTTAAAAACACTAGAGGTCCTCGCAAATGGTAGAGACCTTGACGAGGTTGTGAGGCTTCCAACCAACATCTGCCTGTACCACAATACCAAACCCCTACCACATTGGACAGAAATAAATTACTTCAGGTTCAGATCGAACGTGCAATACTAGTTTAAGCGAACCACCGCAGTCGCTAATTCAAAACAAAAAAACTTAATCGAACGGTATGTTTGGCTAAAACTCCAGTGGGTACAGGATAGCTTGCGGATGAATTGCCCATTTCGAGTCACCATTTCCATCAAGATACTTCATTAATAAAAAATAAAACTTGCATTTGCAAGAAAAACAAATCACCACTCAGACAGACACTTTCCAGTTTGTTTGTGATGTTTCAAGAAGACTGGGATAAACCTCTTTCACGCATTATGAGAGTTCGGAAACTGCACATGAAATTTCTAGCAGCCCACCACCATTTGTGTTTCTTCTGAACAGGAATGTTCAGTCTCTGGATAAGACGAAGCGATTGCCGTCTGTCATGGATAGAGTTAGAAACTTGATGAAATACCGTCAGCCTTCTGAGACTTGCTGATGATTCAGATCATAATAAAAGTAAATTCACGTAAACATTAAGCATTTTTATTTTATTTTGCATTCTCTGGTGCTTTTATGTTTGTTGGTCATTTCTTCGCTCTTACATCATTTTGGGATGATTTCTGAAGTTCCTCTCTTATTTTGGAACCTCTGTATAATTGCTTAATATGCTTCACACATTTGTTTTAAAAACATATATATAAAACTTTCAACAAATGCTTTTCTTTTTGCGTTTAATTAAAGACCGTCAAATATTTCGATAACACGTATACTAGCTGGTAGTGTTTTGAATGCAAAATATATTAAAAACGTATTCATCATTTCGCGGAATTAATTTGCTTTACAGAAAGATCCTGTCTACAATTATTCATAGTTGTAAACTTATATTGGTTACTGCAGTAACTGGAAAGACAATCTGGTCTTCGCAACATATCATCAGATATCACTCAGAGGCAATAACTTTTTACGTGCCCCACGAAATCAAAATAACCAAATCCCGGATATATGTATTGTACAATTGTAATATATATAGGGTAAGTATGCCTTATTTCGCAGTATCCCTAATTTCGCAGTAACTTGTACAATAAAGTAGAACTAAGTTAGGAAGGGATGTGGAAGTGATTCGACTCATTGATAATAGATGGAAGATACTCCTCTATATGAAGATTTTTTTTCGTGCTCTTCCATCTGAGGAATTGCAAGAAACTAGAAGAGATAGAAAGAGTCGTATGTTTTTCGTAACGTTCAAGGACATCGAGTGCAGCTCCTTCTTTCACTAGGTATTTGTAGCATTGATTTTGAGTATATTGCAGCATGCATATGTAAATGCAGAGAGGAAATGACAACTAATAAAAGGGTAGATTCATAATATCTGTAGCCAACATTCAAAGCCTATTATAGGCTTAATTTCGGTAAAGGTTTGCTTAGCCAGAGATTACGCCAGAGCCAGAGCCAGAGGTACACGAGAAGGCAGAGCCAGAGAGATTAGGTTGTAACAATAAGTTTGTGTGCAACGTTGTCAAATTAAACATACTCTATTATTGGATCTTTTGTTTGGAAATTTAAACTCTAGAAACGCTTGTAAGCTTTTAGAACTGTTTTTATGTCATTTTAGAGTTCCACTAGGCGAAGAGGGGAGGGGAGATTCCGGGTAAACCTGTTCTGTAGAAAAACTGGCATTTATCCACTGAACAAACATGTTCTTCCTGAAAGCACGTTCAAGCCGTCTGCTGCTTATATGCATGTCGTCGAACCACCAGAGCCGTTAGCACTACCCAAACGCATAGAGGTCCGCAAGAGGAAGACAGCTGCCCAGAAGGCGCACATGTTTGGTGATAGTTCAAAGGCAGTGGAAGTGTCTCAGCAAGGAACATATGGAATAAAATCTACTCCTAATCCTGCACCTACAAGGATCGAAGCAAACGACAACAACATCTGTCAGTCTTGTGAAGGACATTTTAAGGACGACAAAGCGGGCTCGAAATGGATACAATGTCTTCAGTGTTTGGATTAGTTTCATGAACTTTGCCAGGGTATTCTGCGTTATGAACCTGATTTCGTGTGCTATGGTTGCAGAGAGGAAAATGAATAAGAACCATTTTTGTACTTGAATATTTTGTGCCTTTCCTCATTTGATCTATAATATAGATTAGCTTTTGTTTAATTGGAACTGCCTTGCCTATGCAATTTCCTTTTTTATGTTCTATTATTTCTTATTGTATCTAGCTATTTCAACAGGATAAATAATAATTTTTAATAATTTTCTTTGTGTAATTAGGCATAGGCCTACATTTTGTTTAGCTTCCCTAATTTGAATGATAAGATGCACTATGTTCATTTAATAACAAAAAAATTATACAAAAATATTGTATGACACAGCATAGTTCATTTTATATCGGCCTATACACCTAAATGTATTCTAACATATTATATAGGCGTATAACGTAGTGATGTAGTAAAATTAGTAACAAAAAGATAATAGTGCGAAATTAGGCAGCTCTATTGCGAAATTTGGAAAGAGAACTGCGAAACTGGGAACAGTTGCTTTATGTACTTTAGATGATAATTACTAAATTTCTAAAAGGAAAAAATAAATAACAAAACATGTCTCTGGTCTGGTTTGAAAGAACTTATCAAACAATGCAGTGCGTTATTATTAGCAAATTATGTAATTGATAATATAGGCAAAATATAAAATATACTGCGAAATTGGGCATACTTGCCATATATACTTGCGTTCACCAAGTAATCATTGCGAGCATTTTCATCGGTTTAAACAACAACACTGTGAGGGAACTTATTTTTGCGAGCAACTTTTCATGGATGTTCGCAATTCTGTGCTCGTTTTATTCGTTTTTCGGGTTCTACTTCACAAAATATGCTATCTGGTAGAAGATTTCGAAAGTTGCTCACAACGTCGACTTTACAAACTCTTTTATACAATTTACACACGCGACAACGGCGATCCTGGCGTCAAAGCGTAGAAACAGGTGTGTATTCTAGGGGCGCAGGGAAGAGAGGGTCAGTTGCTCGTCACGGTGTGTAAGTGAGGAGAAGGGTGTTGGTTGCTCGTTACGCTGTGCATATTTTATTCTGAGTGGGAGAGTGTGTAAGGTACTCGTTACGGTGTGTAAGGATCTCGTTACGACGTGTATTCTAGGCTAGATTCTCTGTCTTGCAGCTGGAACGTTTTGTTCAAGCAATGAAGTAAATACGATAATAAATAATATCTTAAAGATAATAATAAATAAATAATTCGCTAGTAATAACTCAAGGATAAATACATAATGAAAAACGTGTCGCATAGTATGATAAGTGTGAAAACGTGAGTTAGACATGAAAATGTGGTCTAAATGAACCAGACTCGAAGTGGACGATTAAATTCAACTATTTCCTCTGGTGCAGAGCTGAAACGGGCAACAAAGTCAATCGGGTCAAGCTTTAGATGAATCGGTCTGACCCGATTTCAACCAGATGAAAACCAAAGTAAAAGTAAAGGTTTAATTCTTTTTTATTATACACTTGTGAGTTTGCACAGTGTTTCTATCAGGTGTTAATCTTCAGCGCACGAAACATATGACGCTGAAAAGTTAATAACATTAGTAATAACGTACAAAAATAGTCTTATATCTCCGGAAAGAACAAATATGCCTGCGAGGGTGCGCAGAAACCACCGTCGGAAAAGCTTCCAGTAAAAATGAAATTTCTGCGAACAGAATTACTGGACCACGGAGCTAAGTATAGGTTCTCACTTTTTATATCCCAAGATCCTTAAAAAAATGAAGTGATGTGTGCAGTAAAAAGCCCGATATAGTCCAACAACTGTAAACATTAGTCTTAATTGCATTTATTGCTTTGTAGATATTTCCCACATGACAAAGAGTGTAAATAATTAATCAACTGATTCAAAAATAATTGACAACTGACAATGAAAAACAAAATGCGGATTGCAAGTTAGTTGGATTCCGTTAGTTTTCCCCTGTACAGTTAGATTAATTATACATTATATTTCTGGCCTCTTAATTTATTGTTCTGCCCACGAATCTACGTACACAGTGCATTTACACGCTTTGATCTTCTACTAATAGTGCTGCGCTTAATTATAAAGACTTATGCTCATCCAGGGGTATAATGTACATCAGGTATGCGCTTGCCGAAGTGCTTGCGCAAGCAAGTTATAGTTCAAGTCAAAACAAAACGACCCTGACGCCATATGTTTCCTATAGAACTTAAGGTCGTTTAGTTTTGATCGCGACTTTAACATTTCTCTGCTATTTTTTGTAACGTCAGGCAAATGCCTGTCGTAGCCTGTTCCTCCTCATATCCTTTTCAATGCTATGTACTTAGATGTCTAAAGCCATAAATAAAAATTGAAAACAAGTACTACTGTAAAAAAAAGTAGACAGTCGAAGACAATTTCATATATTTTGTAATTTTTTAAAGACAACTAACACACCGCAAAGTAACCCATTAAGAAAGAAAAATCAAAAAGACCATACCAAATGCTCAAATAAATATCCTTTTATCAAGCATTGAGATTCCAGCATATGACGTCTAGAACAATTCCAATATCTATTACGACTGGTTTCTAAGAAGGACACGGTCCTGGCCTTCATTGAACGCATGATCCTAATATCGTGTGATAGAGAGGAAATACAGGATTTGATTTCATGATATCCCGAATACAAAGTTAACACTACCATTGAAGGAAGTGTTCATCAATACTGAAAGTCCTTCACTTGGTAAATTAATTGTGCTCACAGCGAAGCGTAAGGTAGTTACACATATTTCTGAATTTCAATACCTTTAAATCGTTAGTTCGTCACTGATATAACAAAATTGGAAATAACAGTTGCAAACGCATACACACGAACAGCTGCTCACTTGGTCGTTTGTAGTTGCTCAGAATAACGGTTAAAAGAATTTACACATATACGGGTAGGCGAGTGAAGAAACATACTGAAGAAAGAACTAGAGGGTGCTCGATATGAAAGTTGAAATAATTTACACAAGTACACATATTTACTCATAAGAAAAGGGGGCAGTGTTTTATTTAAGACAACAAATTTGCAGGTGCTCGCTAGAATGTGTGAAAAATATACACATGTCGTCGGTTTTGAATTATAAGGTTCTATCTAATATTAAAATCCTATGTAGTTAGAACCTTATTATTCTCAACAGGTACGATCTTGTATTTAGCGCCGAAAATTATTTGTGTGCTCGTAAAGCAGAAACAATGCGTCCAAGTAAACAGAAATGATAATAAGACGCAAATCAATGTTTTGGAACGGAGAATATATCAATATTAAAAGAACCATTTGCATTATAACATTCTAACAAAACACATTTCGAAGAAAAAATAATTCAAGATGGAGCTATGCACAGTACTTGCGTTGCTGTTCCGAGTTCAGGAGATATTAGTGGGGCAAGGAAAAAGAGAAATGGAACGCGTCATTCAACCTTTTGAGTTGAATGAGGACGCTCAGTCTCTACTGCCTGAAGAATAGGAAGATCATAGCTCAGAAGATGATAACTTATTTCCTGATTTGGGTGGTGATTCTGATTCATCACATCATCCAGAAGACAGCACTGACTCTGAAAGTGAATTTGTACTATCTGCTTCCATATATACTAAAATGTCAATGTCAAATAGAGACAAGTCCATTGAAACTGTACATTGCTCTTCATTTTCGGATTCAGATATATCTGAGGCTATACCACTGCAAAAGGCCCTTCCAACTCTATTTACCAATCAGGAAGAGGTAAAATCTTTGACTGTGTCTATGTCACGTAACTTAAAAGATACGAAAACAAGAAAATGGGACAAGAAAACCGCGTGTGTGTGTGTGTGTGTGTGTGTTTTTTCATAAGATGGTGTCTAGACTTCAGAAACACTTATTTGCTAAACACATTGAAAATTCTGAAGTAGCTTTATGTGACTCTCTGCCGAAAGAATCAAAGGAAAGGGGAAATGCGCTTCTCAAATTGAGGCACGCCGGGAACTTTCTGCATAATAAAAGGCAATTGCAACGAACTCGGGTAATAATACCTGCTAGAAGACCATCTAAGAAAGTGAAAGTCAATGAGTGAATTTTGCTTGGGCTTTTTCTTCAAGAATGGTATGTGGCGTCATAAAAGAAATGTCCTGAAAGAGACCAGTCAGCAGGACAAAGGAAAGACTTCAAGGAGCCGGATTGTTATTGATTTCCACGCCTAAATTTTCTAGGGAAGATTATTTGAAAAATGTTGTCAGTCGTATGAAGCATGACAATATCACATTGCGTGCAAATAATGATAAACTGATACTACTGTACGGTCAAAAACTGTATCAGAAACACGCTCACAGACCGCACCTTTTCACTTATTTAAGCCAGAAAGTTCGAGATATCGCACGATTTCTTATTACTGCGAGAACATTGAACAAAGATATATAACCTCTTTCTAAGATTTATTTCAATCATCGAAATTTCAGCAGTGTTCGTCTTTTGTGTGGTTATCAGAAAGAAACTTACACGTACAACAAACAAACATTGACTCTAAAATTAGGTCACTGACTCTAGAAATAGAGGATCCTATGAAGATCCTGCCGGGGATAGTCATTGGACTGCTCCCGTGGGACTCCCACAGTTGTCCCACAGGACGACTAGCAGCGAGAAATTGTAGAATTTTGTACATTTGTGATAAATATGAGAAAATATTTAATTCACAACGTTTGGACAACAGTATACAGATAGTCGATATCGCACGTAATAACATCCTTCGAAATAGTGTTGTGAAGGTTTGTGTGAAATATCCTACCAACCGAGCCTTAAAGTATTATTTTTGACGCTGTTAGCAAGCTTCGCAGTAGCGCACGAACACAATTTATTAATATATACATCATAAGTCAAGCTACGCACTTTTTACAAATACTCCCAATAACTAATAAAGCCCAAGCACTGATATCGCAATGGATAGGACACTTTATATGACATTCACATGTTTTTCGAGTAAAACGAACATCGTGCTATTTAGCCTTGCAAGAAGGGGGATAAAATCTACGCAGTATTAGTATTCAGCGACCTCCAAGTTGAAAAACCGTGAACTACGCCAGTATAATTATCTTTCAAACTCGTAAAACATTTTATATATTTGATTAAATGTATTTGAGGGAAATAATATACGCCAACTTCATTTATAAAACTCCAACTTAACTTAGAAAATAGGAGGAATGCAGCTAACATAGCTCGTATTTTGGAGCCATTATTCTGCTACTCAGAAATTGCTTCTTTCACCCATTCAATACGGTCCGATAAAAACTTTACTTAAGAGGGCTCCTCGCTCCAACTCTCTCATTTTTAACATTTTTCAAAATATTTAAAAAACTAAGAGTACTATCATAAATATAAATTCATAGTGCACTAGAACTTAACGAATTACTATAGAATGCAATGGACAGCGATCTCGAGATCGTGTCCATTGACGAGGGATACGTTTTCAAAGATTATGACGTCATTATTTAATTGAAGTCTGAGTACTTATCAATCGACAAAATTTCGAGATCGCTGTCCGTTGCATTTCATAGTAATTTGTAAGTTCTAGTGCGTTATGAACTTACATTTGTGATAGTACGCTTAGTTTTTGAAATAGTTTGAAAAATGAAAAAAACGGAGAGTTGGAGCGAGGAGCCCTTTTAAGGAATTGCAATTCTAAAATAGTATAATTTACCAAAAATCAAGAATCCAGTGATATTCCTTAGATGAGAACAATGTGAATTTGGATCGATCGGGAACAAGAAAGCTTCGTTAATTTCTCCTGTCCACATGGTATGTTCTGTCAGTTAGCTGCCTTAAAATATTGGACCTCTTAATTTTGATTCCTCCATCTGTAATATAGGCTAGCGCCTAAACGAAAACAGATACAGAGAAACAAACTTCAAATTTCAGTTCAGTGATCTCGATTTATTATAATTTATTTTATGGCCTGTAATAAAAAATGAATAGTTTTATTTACTTTTATACACATATTTTTCACTACATCCGAACCAGATAAACAAACATTTTTTGTCTTCACAAAGATTAGTACTTTAAAACTGCATTAATACACTAACTGTATTCAAACCCGCGCAGTGGTCACTCATGTTGTTGCAATGTTGCCATATAAATACATTTCTGGACTTACACTTTTTAAGAGAAGAAAAACAGTATTTGATTGACTGAGTGTACTATCTTTCAAGAAAGCAAGTCCCACTTGTTGAGGCGCTGGAATAGAATTTTCCAACTATGAAAAATTTTGCAATGCACATACACACGTGTAGTGCACATGTAAACTTTCAACTACTTGTACTCAGATTCTTTGATAGATGTGTTTTGTTTGTATATTCTAGAATACTTCTCATACATAGCAGACATATTAATAAAATATAATATATAGAGAAAGGACATTGCTATTCAATAATAGTAAAATAGAAACATACTCAGTACGTAAAAAATAACTGGTAATTGAAATGAATAAAAACATTTTCACTACGTTTGCCATAGTGTAGTGGTTAGCCAGTTAGCTTTCTACGCAGAAGGTTATGAGTTTGAATCCCCGCATTTCTCTTCACTTTCTTTTTTAAGCGAACATATTTAGAAAATCACCTTTGTTCTTCACCCATAACTAACCATTCAATTTGTAATTGCAGTGAAATATATTTTTAGTTTGTAATTAACTGTTTTAAACTCGATAATGTTATTCATAATGTTTCGAAGTCTTTAGGAAAATTCAAATTGGTCCTAGTGACTTCTATATTACGGTCAATCATGTATTACTTTTTTATTTAATAAACATCAATTTAAGGCAGCAGAAAAAAAAAACAACGATAATACACAGTAACCCAGTCTAAACAGTAAGTTGAATAACATGCAAGCACACAACTCGTTCTTTCCTTCACGTCTCCAAAATCAATTTTGACAATTTCTTACTAGATATCTTTGTCGTTAGAATAGATTTGCATTCGTCCGAACTACAAAAGCAATCTAGGTTCGAATTTTTTTAATGTAGAGTAGCTTCGAATTATCATTTTTGTATTTCGTTACTGTGTCAGTAATTTTTACGTTATAATGTTGAATGGTTTTGCATTTTCGTTTCATTTTGTGTATTTTAGTTTCGTTTCCTATTGCTAGAGGTAAAAATCAGCATTTTGCTTGCCTGCGAATTGGCAATATATGAAACAGGAAACTCTCACGTGTCCAACATATTTCTCAAATTTTCAACAAATCTTGCGTATTAAGCCCGTGAATCAGTTGCGGGACGGCCTGTTAAGACCAGCAAGCGGATTTCCATTTCAGGTGGGATTGGGCGTAAATTACGGAATTGCTTAACTAAGAAGATACTCTTAAACACAACGTGCACATCATTTATAATAGAACATATTCTATTAGATATGGACGACTCTAAAGCAATGTAGTAAGAAATATTTATTTCGGCAATACAAACATGAAGGAAAGATACAGTATAATGTAATGAAAACTTAATAGGAAATATTTGTAGGATAATGTATTTCGCAATTTTGATATATTTATTTATAATTTCGAAAGAAATTGTTTAAAAGAAAATACAAGTTTATAGTTTTAGGTCGCTAAACTTAAAAACGTGGAATATAGAATTCAATTTTTATTTAAGTCTTTCAGGCAGTTTTGGCTCAAGCTACATGTAATATATAAGAGCATTACAAATACTGCGCTTGCCTGAGAAATTTGAGGAGAATTCTGATTAAGCCTTAGCATACAAATGTTAGCTTTCTCAAATACGAACTGTACTTAAATTTTAAAAAAAAGTGAAAGAATTTTGCAAGTGTTAGAACTAAATAAGTCTGAAACAGTAATTTACATTTTAGCTTCCTAATAACAATCCAGAAAATGAGTTAGAAACTGATATTAAATTGCAGAAAGAAATCTTTTACGCATAACTTGAGCGATCGGAAACAAATTACACGTAAAGGAAGAGGCAAATCTCCTTATGCACTGTTCATTTACGTTTTGTGTCTGTTCCATGTGTATATAAGTTACATTCTTGAATGACATAGTTATAAATAAATTCCTGAAAGTCGAGTATTTTTAATATTGCGTACTAAACACACAAGTTGATATAAGTGGTTTGGAGTCAGCGATTCCGCCATAATTTTCAGTTTGGGTGGGGGTGTAAAGTAAAAATTTTGAGAGTGTAAGTGGATTTTGCACGGTTTCTACTGATTTTTGGTCAAGAATTTTTGAGGTGACACTTCCACGGCAAGGGGAGTATGGCGGAATCAGTGTTCGGAGTCTACGTTAAACTGTAGGTCCCGTCCTTGGGACGTCCTCTTTATCCGATTGAAGACAATGACAACCGACATCGGTTTACCCTGCCCAGTAACTTTCGGGTCAGCAGCTTCCCTCGGCCAGAACACACACAATTATCTTTGTTGTAAATTCGCCGCTTTATCTCATGCTTTAGCTCGCAGCTTATATATATAATTCACAGCCATATTTAATTCCCTACTGGATGAGGCCTCTCCCGTAGGAGAGTTTGTCTGCTGCTTCCACGCTGACCAGACGTGTTGGGAGAGGAGAACCGAAGCTCTCAACTGTGATGGCCACTGTCTTTTATTCACAACACTCCCCAATTTCATCACGATGCTAGATGGGCACCGTTCCAGACCCTCTTGCTTTGGAAAAAGTCCCTTGCTAGAGCCGGGAATCGAACGTGGGACCCCACGATCAGCAGTCTGAATGTGTGTATGTGAGTGTGGAATAATAAGTGTGAAAAAGAATTTCAAAGTATATACTTTCTTTTTAAAACTGCAGTCCAGTAATCGATTTATGCATTTTATCGAGAGGTGAAAGAATATTTAAAATACATTAATATGCTGTATTTGACGACTTTGGCTAGGGGCAGATGTCGGAATGCAGAGCTAAGGATTATATTTCCGAACTTCGTATTTACAGTGCATGTGTTACGTAAGAAGCCCGGTCACGTATCTTATTTTTTAGTATGTTCTACCACTTTAAAAATTTAAATCATGGTTATAGAACCACTAAAAATACATAACATATATTTTTCGAGCCAACTGTTATCTTCTTTTTTAAATTCAATTTTCAAATTTTCTAACATCTCTACAATTTTGAATTTTGCGCCATCATAAATGAAACAATTACCATCTTATAGAGATTGAAAAAAATTACCATTTAAAATAAGATGGTCATCCTAGGTGCAAATCCGACCGAGATATCGCTAAACTACCAGAAACACACTGTAATTTATTTTGAGGTTAGGTTAGCATCTTCTGAGCTGAAATTTGGTGGAGAGCCATCATATTTTACGCTGAATATGGTAGTATTTTTATTACGATTTCTTCCAGGGCACTTTTCACCATCTTATCCTGCTAGGCCTTGTTACGTTCAACTTGTCGTATGGCACGAAATGTATTGGACCCTTTAATTGAAGTTTTAACTTCTCCATTTGCTAATTACAATTTTTGGTGATGTTGGATTCGTTCAGGCTTTTTTACGTAAAATGAAAGACATAAAATAAAAATCAAATAATGATCGTATCTTAATGTGACAAAACTTACTCTAAACTGGATTTGTTCCTAAAACTGCCGTAATACATTCATTTTATATTTCAACATGACAAAAAGGGCATGCATACACATATGTTTATTTAACACACAATACATACAGACAAAAGGTAACACGTATATTCAATGTTACATTTTCCACCCATTTGAACTTAGTAAATAATGGCAGTTGGCTTTTGTTGGCAAGATGGAGTAGGGGAAAAGCGCGGAACTTTTCAGTTCGTAAGCAAACCAACATAGATTCAAACGCTGTTCAAGTTGAAGATTTTTTTTACAAAGCGATCGTTAATAATCTAATCATCACTTGTCATACAAATCGGAGAATATTTCCGACTGTGGAATGAATCACCTGAGTTACTATAGAGAGGAAGACGATTTACGAATGATGGTTGGAAAAGTCCATATCAAGGCTTCGAAGGTAAAAAGGACAGTTAAGAACTCGTCATTGATCAGAAGAATCCACTTTTCATGTTATTATTCTTAGAATGAAACACTATAGCATTTGTTAATCATGTTCTGGGTAGAGTCACCTGTGGAGTATCGTTAGCAAGCTGGACATCTAATTTAGAAACCTGGGTTCGATTTCCCACCAGCGAAGTTTATTTTTCGCATACACTGAAGTATTCAACAGATGTTTATCTCCAGGATGTGGAGAACTTACGAAGCATCACTGGTCAGAATCTGAGTAAACAGTGCATGTATTGTTATCTTAATTGTAATGTAGTTTTCATGTATTTCATTGGCCTTTATCTCTTCTTCTCTTTCTTGATAAATTGTTATTTTGTCTTCGCTGCGTCTTTGTCTTCTTCTTCTCTCTATCTATTTATCTTTATTTTTCTCTTACTTTACACATACTCTTTTTGTGCGTGTTTCACAGCCAAGTCCGTGCCACTTTCAATGACCCGGTGGTAGGGATTGACCCAAACATAAGTTATCCGGTCTGAAAAATCTATTTAACGGCGTTGTATTAATAAATTTCGGCGTTGTATTTTTCGTGTTCTCGGGGTATCATCTCCGGTCCTGGTCACCCCTGAAAGAAACACTGTTCAAGCGCAAAGAAATAATTTAAATGTCTCCTTCATCCTACGGGTTATCAGATCTAAATCGAATCACAGGGTCAGCATAGGTTCGAATCTTACAGCCCGACGGCACGGTACAAAAATTGACCAGCATCCCCCGACAACCAGTGACCCGTTTCAGCTCTGCCGTGTTCATTCCATCTGTACGAATTGTTATAAACACTAGTGCATTAGTGTTGTAATTATTAGAACGTTACATTCGCAATAGGTGGACTCTAGAGTGGCATGTTCGGAACAGATACATGAGTAGAAAATGACCCGCTTTTTCCCTATTTCAAGAGAATTATTTTTATATTAGTTTGGGACCAAATTCTTTTCCTAATTTATAAGGATACTATTACACATGTTTCTTTTTTTTTACGTCTGCAATGTGGAACATGTAAGATTTACTATTCTTAGGAACATGCTAATTTTGCTTTTGAACATTTATAACTTTTCATTTTGATACAGTATGCATATGTAATATTGTTTGTTTCTGATAGAAGTTAAGCAGAAAAAATATTATTCATTCATTTTCTTTTTATGTTCAATTTGCATTAATAATCTGGAATAGCAGGTATGGCCTATGGTATCTATTGGGTTTGTTACATTCAGTGATTTCGCCAGACCCCGGCCCCTTTAGGGGGTGACAGCCCCAAATCCTTGAGACTACTGGAAATCATAAGTATTTAATCTGACCACCAAGTTTCGTTTCCATTTTGAAAGTGACTTAATGAATTTTTGAAGCACCCTTTATATATTGTAATAACCCTGAAATAATATAAAATCCAAAAGTCACTTCTATCTTGCTGTTAGGTTTGATTTGTGGGAACTGAACTTTATACTGTGGTAACTGAACTTAATCTTTTTTACTTGGTTTAAATTCCATATCCTTATCTTACTTCTTATTTTTCTTCTTCTTTCTCCCCTTTTCTCTCTCTCTCTCTCGCTCTCTTTCTCTCATTCCTCTGCCTCTGTCTAACACACATCTATCAGTTTCAATCTTTCATTGTATGTATTTAAATGTCTCCCTCGATCAACTTATGTATGTCATCTCGCTTTTATTCTTTCATTTTATCGATACTAATACATGTCTATTTTGAAACAAGAAACGTACTCATGATGTTTGCTGATTTTAGTATGGGTGAGACGAAGGAAGGAGAAAAAGGGGGTCTGTTTACCAGACACGATTATGGGATAAGGAGCTGCCATTTGGGATGCCTAGCTGCACGGCGTTCGCTGTCGCTTTTTTTATGCGAAGTGTACAAATGGTTCGAAACCCACGTTTAGCTAAAGGTCCCGTCCTTAGTGTCTTGCTCATTTAGGACGGTTATAACAAATCAACTAATCAATCTGTGATATCAGAGTTAGATTCAGACATACTGTATATGCCAGTGGAAAAAACAAAATAAAATTTTCTAGAGGCGCACGCAGACTGTAAAATCCAGAACTTATTAGACTTGCATCGCCAATAAATTGTCGCTGTTAGGCCGGGACATCAATGAGGGAAACGTTCAATTACTCAGTGTGTCAACAAAAGCAGTTTCGGAGGTCATGGCTGTATGCAGAAAATGTAGCAAAACAATGGCTATTAATAGAAGGAATAGTCCGAAGATGAGTTACAGTGACCACCGAATGAAGAAGCGAATTGTGGCGAAGTTTCCCCAAACCACCACGACAATAGTGACAGCAGTAGTGAATTCCCATTGTGCAGATCCTGTTAATATTGGGTTGGTGAAAATCAAATGACCGCTTTTACCCCTGGTTGTAAACCCCCTGGCAATACAACACAGGAATCGACTAAAGTCTGGCACCTAATGTCAGAAACTCTGTATATGTCCAGCAAACCGGCTGGGGTACCCAGACAGTCAGTAGACATTGTGTTTTTGAACAGGATCATATGAAAATGTACCATGTAGAACACACAATTGTGAGTAATTTTTCTTTAAGAATTCAATTTGGGTTAACATTAACAGTATATTTGGGACGGGAATGGCGAATGAACGCACCATTCGCCGGTGGTTGGTCAAATTTAGTTCTGATGACTCAATATTGCAAAATGAGCACCGCAGGCACAAACATGCACAATGATTGGATGGACTATTCAGAAACTCCGTAGAAGTAGACTCAAGGGAAGGTGTTAACGCCATTACAGAAGAGTTAAGTATACAGCTACGTGCGATCAGTAAGGTGAAATAGTTGGACTCATGCGTTCCACATGAGTTAACACCGACCAACAAAAATCACGGTATGGACTCTGAAGGTGTGCACATCTGTGAGTATAAGTAATAAGCGGGAAGGTTTCCTGCATCGAATTATCACTTCAGATGAAAAATGGATCTCCAATGAGAATCGTAATTGGCCAGGACAATGGGTGGATCATGATCAACGTCCAGAACGGTATCCTAAACCACCTCTCCACCTACGGAAGACACTGTTGCTGGTATGTTGGTCTATGGTGGAAGTGATTCGTCATGTCTTTCTTTGGCGAGGTGAAACCATCACCGCACATCGTTACCGTGCTGAACTCCATGAAATACACCGCAAACCTGTCCGAAAGCATCCAACAATGGCCACCAGACATGATGTCCTTATGTTGTATGACAATGCTCGCCCACACGTAGTGCAAAGAACGATGGAGGCTATCCACGAGTTGCAGTATGAACCCCTTCCCCACCGGGATGTTATCAAGATCTTTCTCTTACTGAATACCTTCTCTTCCGATAACTCGATCACTTCTTAGCATGGAGAATCTTCACTGGTGGTCAGGAGTTGCAACATGCGGTTGGGTATATTCTCATCGTAGAATCCAGATTTCTTTTGCCACGGAATCCAATTGTCGGCTGAACGATGGCGACAGTCTTTGGAGCAGACGGCAACTACTTTGATTCGCTAGGTACTGTTGTTTTCATTATTTTGGCCTTCGGACATGACGCACCTGAAGCGGACATTTTATTCGTACCAACCTATTCGTCGAGAACACACAAAGCATAGTTCGTGTAGTTTATTGATACTACAGAGCCGAACCAGTGCAACCTGGTTTGAGAAGCACGATGATGAAGTACATTATCTTTCCTGGCAAGCTGACTGTCAAGTCTTAAATACCATTATTATCGAACCGCTGTGTGCAGTTTAGGAGTAACGAATGTCCAGAAGATTTCCATCTCTAGTATCCTTGTAGAAATTGGTGGATGTTCT
Organism: Lepisma saccharinum; assembly: GCA_022664845.1. NCBI lineage: Eukaryota > Metazoa > Arthropoda > Insecta > Zygentoma > Lepismatidae > Lepisma > Lepisma saccharinum. Next base: position 24,449 of record JAGDQP010024701.1, read on the forward strand.
GCTGTAAGTGTGGTACAATATTGCACTAAAGACTGTTCAGGATTTGTTTAAACCCATTTTGCGGATGATAGAAACTGTGATAAGTGCAGATGATAACAGAACACTTGATTAATAAAAGAAGAGTATGAATTTCACAGGTATTCTTATTTCTTGATTTATACTTGTACACAAAGGAACCAAGAAATTAATCTAAATGGTTGGATAAAATGAAATGTCATTTTTTATTACATACTTTAAACTACTTCATGAAATTACGTTACAAAGTTCCTCCAAATAATCCTCTTTATCTCCTAACAATCATCTGTCAGAAGGATAATGCATCTTCGCTTCGTAAAGGAAATACACTTGTAATCTTATATAATAAAAATGAATGTCACGATGTTTATTCCCTCATCACACCAAAACCACCTGACGAATTGCAATGATTTTTCGCACATGAGTGGATAATGGTTTAGCTTGGGAAGTTATATTTTGTAAACCAGAAGTGACTGTGGCGCGAACTATTTAATACAAACAGTGATCTAATTATTATAAGAATGGAATAAATACTTTGTTTCCATCTTTAAGTTAAAACAACAATTAGAAATAAATTAATCAAATCTATATTTAATTCAACTTTACTCACCATTCGAGACTTTGCATCAGAGATATTGGTTTACATCTAAACTTCTCGAAATGCGAGGTGGTTTTCCTAGGTGCTCACAATCAGCACTTTAAGATGTATGAACTTTATTCTAGATTCAGTGATACGGTTCCTGGAATTTGACTTTTGACTTCTACCTCAGCATATCTACTTGGTGTCGCAATCTCCTCCAATGACTCACGCAGGGTAAGAATCGAAAAGTCTTCTAAACTTGAATTTTTTTTTTCCTCGCCTCTCTTTGCTCTCTGTATATTGAGCTTTTTATCTTCTACGTGCATCATTTTCTATCCCTACTTAATGTATTTTCTGCGCTGTTCTCCATCTTGGCGGGAAGTAGTATTATTAGAGAGGAATGATTATATTTTTAAAAAGGTCTCAAATCGATCCTCAATTGTTCTCTGAATGGCAATACTATGTTACAGGCTACTCTCCCGTTCGGTCAGGTGGGCTTGGCATTCGTCAGGTCAGGGATTTGGCGATTCTGTCTTTCTTATCGTCTTTTAATGGATCTCGTTGTCTCGTCGAATCCATCCTTCCTTCGGGTTTCTGCCTCGATCCAGATGCCTCTATTCAGGATTATTCAGCAAAATGGTCTAATTTAAGTGGAATAAATTCTCCTTTTTTAGATGTCAATAGCTCTCCGTCTTTTTAGGATGATTCTATCGTCAGACGTACACAATCGCTGCTACTACAATCAGCTACTTGTCTAGAAGATAAAGTCAGCTTACTAGCTGTTTCTTCACCTGAGTCCGGTGCTTGGCCCAAGCGTTGCCTTCTTCTCCTCTTGGTCTACATCTATCAATTGAAAACTTTCGCTATTGCTATTGTTTTGCGTTTAAGAGGAGACGTTTGCGTATCTCACCGTTCTTCACCCTGTGGAGCATTCGTGGATCAACGGGCCTTCATGGTCTCTCCTGTGTAAGGAGTCTTGATAGACACATGCGTCACTCCAGATGTTTCTGGTAATGCACGCGCGACCACCTTCCTAATCCAACGTATCAGTATTGAAGTTCAGCCAGGAAATGTATATCATCTGTCCTTGGTACGCTTTCTGGAGGAAAGGAATTCCTTTAATTTCTTTTTTAAGTAACATAAAAGCAACAAAGAACTGAGAACAATCCGAAGCGTAACTGGATAATACACAACCAGAAAACATGGCAAAGCAAGCTGGAGGGACTTCAGTGGTCGTTTCGGTTTCAAAATTGCGATCAGAATCCAATTCAATGGCATGCAGCTCTTGTGAAAGCCGACATTGGGGCTTCCGTGTTGTTTACACTTAAATTGACAAGTTAACAGAACATTACAAGGGAAATTAGAACAATAGTTTATATTTTGTAAATTTATATATTAATCAATATTATAAATTTTTAAATTTGAATATTGATTGTTGTAAGTAAAAATATGTAGATTTAATGTTTTAAAGCATTATAATAGTATTTGCCAGTAGTAGTAGTTGTTGTTATTGTGTTGTTGTTGTCGTAGCTGCAGTTGTATTTGTAGTAGTAGTGGTATTAGTAATAATTGAATCGTACGTTTGAAGAAGGCAACAAATCCACAAAGCTGTTTTGTGGGAAATTAACAAAAACTGTATAATATGTTTATTATTCATTGAAAGGAAACAATATTGCTACTGAATATTCAAAACGGTCTTCTGATACTTTCGTACTGCTCAGACAGTTTACAAGTATTGTATTTTTTCCTGTAGAGTTAAAAAAAGTTGGTGGATTTGTTGCCTTCTTCAAACGTATGGAAAAACGTCTGCTCATTTTTAAGTGCTGAGACGTAAGAATGGCAAAATTGAGCAGAAAATGAAGAAAGATGCAAGAGAAACCTTCAAATGAGTATTATTTACAATAAATGTATGCACAATGAACTCGAAAGTTACAAGTAGGGGGCCTAAATAATAAATTCAGTTTTCTCCCCTCGTCTATCCACTGACAGAAATTTCGCACTACAAATGTGCAAAACTGCTTTTTATTCCGTAACAGTGATAGTAATAGTTGCTATATGTAAACATCTGTTAACAATAGCAGTTAGAAATATCAGTGTATGAAAACGTATCTAAATGCGAGTTAGTTATTCCCGTCTGTGAAAAAGAAGTTTAAAACAATATTTTAGAATAACCTAATTACCTGTATCATGTTACGTGTGCAGTAGAGATTATGGACGAAGGTAGTTTAGTTCCTACCATAACTGTTGTAAAACTATTCTATGTAATTATCGGAGCTTGGATTTACTGGTGGAGAAGAAACAGTACATCAAAACACGATTTAATCAGGAAAGTAGAAAGCGGTGTGGGTACGGTGGGTAGGGGGACGTGTAATTGTTTCATGCTGAATTAGTATAATAACTTGCGACTAGCGACAGGAGAAGCTGAGCCATCCTCGCGTATGCGCATTACTCCTTAACAGTAGATAGTACTTCCAAACAACTGTATCCAGTTGGCCATTTAGCGCATTGATAGCATGTTCGAAAGCTAATGCAAATAACCCTGGATCGAAACCTGGTGCAGTTTTTTTTCTTAATGAAAATAACGTTTCTCTTTACATACATACATACATACATACA
>JAGDQP010024702.1:0-27657 GCA_022664845.1 Lepisma saccharinum
ATATATAGAGGGTGTTTCAGGACCTCTGGTACAAACTTCGGGAGGTGAATCCTGATATCAAAACAAGAAAAAAAAGTTCATATCAACACGTGCCCTATCATGCGTAGTTCCGGCGCTAGAGGGATCCAAAAACGTCCAAAACTGTATTTCAAGGCGATTTATTTCGAACAGTAATAGCTATAGAGCTTGCGGCCCATCGTTTAGTCAAAGAAATCAGACTTGCTCGTTCAGAAAATGCACATGTCAGAAGTGATGGGAAAATGTGCGAAGGATACCCGAGTGAAATTATGCAACCACGCAAAACATTCTTTATTTCTTCCCCATCTTGCATCTGTTTGAGGTATCACCTTGGAATCAACGTGGTGTTGTTCTCTGATATGAAGTCATCGTCTACTTGCTCTGTTCGACCCGTATTCGTCGTGCAATTCTTGGGGAATCCTCCACTCAGTCGGGGAATCCCTCGCGCACTTTCCCGTCACTGCTGACATGTGCATTTTCTGAACGAGAAGGTCCGATTTCTTTGACGAAACGACGAGCCGCCAGCTCTACAGCTATTAATTTTCGAAATAAACTACCTTGAAATAGTTTTGGACAACTTTGGAGCCCTCTAGCGCCGAAACTACGCATGATAGGGCGCGTGTTCATATGAACTTTTTTTCTTGTTTTGACATGAGGATTCATCTCCCGAAGTTTATACCAGAGGTCCTGAAACACCCTGTATATATATATGACCGCCCCGCTGGTCTAGTGGTTATCGTCTGGAATTCCACGTTCGATTCCCGACTCTGCTAAGGAAATGTTTGCAAGGCGTGAGGGTCTGGAACCGTGCCCACCCAGCATCGTGATTCATTGGGAAGCTACTGTGAATAAAAGACAGTGGCGATCACAGTTGAGAGCTTCGGCAAACCTCTCCCAACACGTCTGGTCAGCGTGGAACAGTAGACCAACTTCTTCCTCCGGGAGAGGCCTCATCTAGTAGTGGATTGAATGTGGCTGTGTATTATATATACAGTATATAAAGTACATATAGAAGAAGGCCGGATAGGCAGTATAATACGTGAAATTTGAATAGAAACGAATTGTACTTACGTAGTAAGATCACGTACACAATTACACACATAGCACTATAAAGTCACTTAAATTTTTCGGCTTCTGTCGTCTTCAGTTGTAGACAAGAAAGAAGTTTACTGAAAACATGTGCACACTTCGAAGAGATAGAAAAACTAAAGGGCGGACGTTTACATCAAAAACAATTGACAACGTTCGGCGCGTGCGCAAGTACTGATAGGAAACGGGTTTTGTAAATGGTGTTCTGTGTAAATAAATGACGAAATTTTATATATAGATATGTATATGGCCATTTTCAAATTTCTTATACATTTCGCCTAAAATTAATGGAAAAAATGCTTACTCAACTTTTATACTTTTTATTCTAGATATGCTCTACATGATGTAATTTTTACAAATAACAGTAATGTTTTCAGTTTATGTAATTGTAGATTAATTTTTTGACATTTTTCACCCACAGTCAACTGTGTTACGTCACAGAAAGGTAACAGAGTGAAGAAAATCATATTAAACTTATATGAGACAAAGATATTGAACATGTATTTCCAAGAAATTTTCAGATACTTAATGACAAATCACAAGTTAATTATAAGTGACACTACTATTATTTTAATAATAATATGTGTTACAGAGCAGATGATCGAGTAGTGCACTCACCTTTACGTTGAAGTATATCTTCGTACTGGAAACAAAATACTCTTTATTACACAAAACAGTTGTCCATGTTAACACCTTCTTGTTCCCACTATGCCATTCTAACAATATTGTTTGTCCTCCTGGCAGAATATAATATTTTCTAGGCTGAATGTTATGTCCTGTTGGTAAAACTGTAGATCCTAAAAGTTACCTTATAATTTGCAGTTTAGTCCTGTAAGCACGGAACATGAACTTAAGAACTAACCTAATTGACTAAACTCCCATTGTAGCCAGGATGTGTTAAGCATTGAATAAAGGGGTGAAGCGCATACTCATAACGATAGAGCTACTGTGCTGAATTCTAGGTACTTTCACGGCATTTGCTCCGTAAATTAGGTAAACAAACTGTTGAAGTAAACTCATGAATTCGACTGTGAATTGAACAGATTTAATATATCTAACTTACATAATTAGGAATATATTTCCGGATCACGAACTCAAGACACTATTACTTAAACCTATTGTACAACCGAATAATAAACTACCACAGTATTAATAATAATAGTAAACATAGTCAATAGGAAGGCAGTAAATTAGTTTCCAACTTACCTAACAACATTTGATAGAAAACAGATAGAGAGCAAGCAGGCAGATATTGTGTAGATGTTATAGTAGAGCAGAACGTTGGCATCTAAACCATGACGCATCTTCTTTCATTCAATAACTTTAACAGGAGAGTGGGAATCGATCAGCTAGAGAAGGTAGTACATCGGATGTCTCATCAACCACAACACATAACATCTCATATTGCCTGGTGTCAAGTAGGTTTATGTACAAAACCCGGTGTCGTTGGCCTTGTAGTTTCTCCAATCACAGCTCACTGTCTCCTTCCCAAGATGTAAAGCCAAACTCCTGAGCACCAATCAAAATTCGGCTGCATCTTGCATTACGTCTCTTCGATCTTTGCCCTTGTACCCTTACTCAAATGAACCTTGGACTGCATACATAGACATGAACTTTGCTTTGATGACGTATAGCTGCTCATTCATTGAAATCCGAGACTTGTCTGCATATTTTAAATAACTGTCTTTCTTGATTTATGAATCATAGATTTACAAATATAAATCTTTTTGGAAACCAAACCTGCTTTTTAAATCATGATAATAATATTTACATTTTTAATAAATGACTTTTAAATCTTTGGTTCTTGGTTCGTGCCCGGTTGCTTACCACCTAAAATACACATTTGATTTTATTGCATATTTACAGAAATAAATAAACATGTAATATACCCACATGACACCAGAACAAATTTGAAATACGTTGTAACTAATAAGCGTAACAGAGTGGACATTTTACAGGGACATTGGTAAACAGTTTATAATTTAATTATAAAAAAGACTGGTTTCATAAGCATTTCTATTCTGACGACTTATATTTTGACAGTCATAAAAACCATTCGTTTGAAGATTTTTGTTTCTTGTAAAAATATCACTATAATTATGAACTCTCCTGTAGCTAGGGACATGGGATTTTCACACTTTTGATGCAATTAAAATCTTATTATGAGAAAAATATATATATGAGAATTTTTGGTGTTGCGCTATTCATCAATGACACGCTGTTTCATATTTATGATATTTCCAGTTACTGAAGTTTATCGGATCTTGAGTTACAGGCCGTTAAAGACCAGGGACATCAAATATACAAGAAATTTGAAAATGGCCCATATATATGTTTGCTTGTCCAGTTTATTCAGATGCTCGGAATTTATGATATCGTGTTTGTGTAGGTGGCATTTTTAAAGCATTTTAAAACTTCTTGAAGTAAAGAATTCAATTTTATGAATATGTTGGGAGAAGTACTACGTGCTGATTATGTTTCTCTTACAATGTTGTTTCCAACAAATTGTCTAAATAAAAGGGATAATCTCCTTGAGTTTAAATAGATATTCCTACAATTACGTTGAAACAGCGCAGAAGAAATAAACATAAAATTTTGTGTTAGTATAAAATTATATAAAATATACATTTTTTTCTATGCTGTTAAAGTTATCAAGTGAAGAATTAAAATATATTTAGATAGTGTATAACTTGTATAAAGGTCAGTGTTCTCTTTATTAAATAATATTTTTGTACATTAAGCAAAAATGAGAAGAATGCAATACTAATATTTACTTTTCATTTTAAGGAATGTATGTTATACGGTGACTTTCTTCAAACACTGCGCACTTCTCCAGAGATACTGGCTAGTTGTTTGGTAGCTGGCGAACAAGTGCTACCAGAGATGATGTCTGGTATAGTATTATCACTTGTGACAGGACTATATGGAAGTTGCCTTCTTCCAGAAGACAGAGTGTTCGTTTTAAAACTTCTTCAGAATCTGATGGAGCTACAGCTTGCTCCATCTGATAATCCACGTCGTCTTTTGAGGCATGGTTCCTGTGCGTTTAGTCGTTTGTACGGTGCCTTCCACGAGGGACTGTTTTCTGCTAAGTTATTTCTTACTGCTGCGTTACATGGACCCATAATGCATCTTCTTATGGAAGACGAGATGTTTCTTGATATTGATCCAGCTAAGGCTGGAGTCAGGTTAGTTTCTTCCTTTATTATGAAACAAAGATAGGTATAAATTATATGTGAAAGAAATAAAGTGGAATAAATTGGATGTGAAAGAAAGTATGTTACAACGTGAAGGGTATGGCGGAAGTAGTTTCTTCCAAGAGGAGCACATTGGCAACATATGTGGTTTTTCTCCCTCTGTGTGATCATGGTAATATTTTCGTGTATTTGATGATGACCAATGTTCTTGCAGGTTTTTGACCTGAAAGTCTCTGCATGAGGCAAACTGGTGGTGGTTAGCCATTGACTTCTTTTGGATGGAGATAACGTAAAACGTCCCAAGGACGGGACCTGTATTATAAAATAAATTCCGAAACACTACATTTAATGTAGTCCCACCAGGAACCGAACTCGGAACTCTTTGAATAACAGTGGGACGCGCGAAACCATTAATCCACCGAGGATACACTTGATACTGTCATGGCTTTAAGACTTCGTATGATTTGCCTTGAAGTTCTTACTGTGACATGAGGCGTGTCAATTCGTCAACAGTAATATATCGGAATTATCGTAGAATATTACTATGACGTTCATTATATATTAGAAATTTCTGTTTTTTATACCCAGTTAATGAGATGACTGACCTCAAGACATTGCTAAAACGATTCATGATTCGCACATTTGAAAGTCGTGGGTGTAAATCAATTTTGGCCGATTTTTGTTAATATGTAGTCATATTCTAGGATATATAGCTACCAGGGTTTGAAAAAAAAAACCTTTTGAAGAAAAAAAAACCAATCGGACCCAGGCGGTTTTTTTCGTGGTGACCGTACTTGGTTTGTGCCCGGATTCAAGCTGTTGCGTGCTTCGAAGACCATGATAATTATAGATCTCATCATTGCCCCTTTCAGCAGGTGAGACTCAGTAAAACGAGGGAAAACCCTATACGGGATGATCCCACTGGTCCACCTGAGGGTCTGAATTGCCACTTTGCCGTCTGGGACACCAACTCACCAGACAGGGTAGTTAAGTGCTGTTTTTTAAAATCCTTTATTCTCTTGTGATTTCCTGATTAAGTTTGTTTTTCTGTGGATTGCAAATGGTATCTGTTGGAAAATGTATATTATTATTAAGAGTAGTTGAAGAATAGTAATTAATTTTGAACGGAATTTGATAAAAATACATTAATAGTTTTGTTATTACGAAGACGTGATTTATTATATAACATTCTTCAATAATAATTTCGTTTGAAAATAATCTGTTTATAAAGACAAAGTAAACAGCATCAAAATGTATAATATACCTAGTTATAAGAGCTAATAATTCTAGTCTGATACGAAATCAACTGTTGAAAATGTGTTATTTAATTGTTTGTATTGGAGTACTTACAAGGAGGAAATGGATGGATAGGGTTAAGAAGGATCTCGGGGAGAAAGGTATGTCAGGGGAAGAAGTTCAGGACAGGGCTTTGTGGAGAAGACTCATCAAAAACGTCGACCCCACGTAGGTGGGAAAAGACGGAAAGAAAGAAGAACTGGAGTACTGACAGCTTGAATATTGCCTTGTTTTTTTGTTGTTTTTTTTTAATATCACATAGCTAAAGTGTGGTAGATTTTATGTAGCAATAGTATTCTAAAATGTACTAGTTTTAGATACTGTGCACTTCTTTGACATGCTCTCATCTCAAAAATCATTTATAAACAAAAGTTGACAAAAAACCGAGTGGATTTTAGAGTTTTTTTTTTTTTTTTCAAGTGGGCCATTGGCAAACCCTGATAGCGACCTCCTGAAATCAAATGATAATAATTACAACAACAGCCAATCAAATAATAACAGTCAGTTATTTAGTATAAAAGTTTGGAAAACGGAACAGTTTTTCAAAGTTGTAGATTGGATTTTCAAGAGCGAAGCAAGATGTCACCATTACTTACACCAGATTTCTCCATTTTTAGATATTCTGTAGTCTCTCTGCTAATTATTGAGTAATACCGACTAAAATTTCGATGACAAAACACTCAGATATTGCTTGATTAGAGGAAAAGGAATAAGAATTTCATTGCGTTTTTCTCACATGTTTGAAAAAAAAAAAAAAAAATAATAGATGTAAACTCATGGTTGTGCATAACTTCGCAGCTGCAGAGCTGCTTACCCGTACATTTTCTGTGATTATAGAGGGCTCCGCTCCAAAGATTTGGGCGTTTTAATTTTTTTTTATGAGTTTTATTCGGCCGTCACTTTGGAATGTCGTTTCCGAGGTATCTCGGATACATGTTATATCGTTGTGAAACAATGTTCGACTTGGATTCTAACGTTTTAACACCGTAATATGTCATTTGACCGCAATTTCGGAATAACGTTTGTGAGGCTATATCTCGGCACTTATTTATTTATTTGTCTAGCAAAATGCGTGAACTATTACTCTTATCAGTTCAACTGTAACCATGTGACAAACACATCATACTTGTGTTCTATACTTTTTCTCTCTCTCTTTTTTTTTTTCGTGAAAAATGATCGTTTGATTTGAAATGTAGAACATTATTATAGGTTTACAGCGGTATTGTTGTGATGTAGTATATTTTTACAAAAGCAACGGAGGCTAATTACGCGTAAGTACAAGGTACATATTTCAATGCCATGTTGTCTGTTTGCCTAAGAATAGATGGGGTTACAGTTTCACTTAAAGTGTAGTCTTTGTCTTGGTCAACAGACCAAAACTCACATCGTAGCACTCGCTTTATAGAAACTGTGAGTAAATCATCGGTCTCTTGTATAGCATGTTTCAGTCAGGCAAGTATTGTCTTTATACAGAGGATAATGTCTGTTAAATCGTAATTTGTGAAAAATTGAATGATAAGCGTGTTCACAAAACATGTTTTTGTACATAAGTTCGTTTCAATATCCTGTATGTATATATATTTGATAGTAATATATATTGTATCCGTTAACCTCATTTTTTCTTTTTATTCATTTGCAGGTTTCCACCCGAAGAAAGGTTGAAAAGGTTTGGAAAAGAAGGATCTCCAGAGTACAATCTTAGGATTCAAAATTACCGCAACTGGACAATTGGCAAATTAGTAGCGATTACTTCACGTTTTATAACCAGTTTAAAAGATAATATGCACTGTTTTCCCCCTAGTGTGTCATGGCTTGTGAAGCAAATGTATGACTTATTAATGAAATCTAAAAAGGTGGATGTGAAGGAAGTGAATGCAATGTGTACAGACTTAGTGTTTACCTATTTTATTTGCCCAGCTATAGTGAATCCCGAACCATACGGAATCACGGATGCACCTATCAGCTATATTGCGAGGTTTAATTTAATACAAGTTGCACAAATACTCCAAGTATTAGCAATGTGGAAGTACGAGGAAATTGATTCTAAGGTGATGGATCTATACAGTCGCTTCGACAAGGTAGGTTAGCTCAGAAGACTATTTTTCTGTTCTCTTTCACATTCTGTTGTGATTCCAGTTTTTCTTTGTTTTTTTTTTTAACCTTGTCAACTTTGAAGGAAATCAGTTGCGAGTTACTTCCAATAGTATAAAATGCAGTTCCGGTGTTTCAGAGACTATATTTTCTTCCAAATCCCCGTCAGCTCTAAGTAGTTTCAGCTCAGTAAGACGGGAAACTACTCGAGATTTGATATATCTATAAATTACGAAAAGAATAGAACAGGGAAGTAAAAGATTTTTATATTTTGAAGTAATGGCCGTTACAAACTTCGATAGCTAACATGTACATAAGTATAGATTTACATACAGTGAGTGGTATTTTCTTTCCAAACTCAGGCATCGACCATAGTTGAGACTTCCCTTATCTTAATATTCTGTATTAATGAATAGAGTAGATATCTACAGCATTGTAGATCATATAGCTGAGTGCCGACAAACACACAGGAGAACTCACTCTTTCAGAGTATTGGTGAAATTTGAAGCGGCATTTGGAAGAAGACAAAAGCGCCAATGCAAAATTTAATATTTGGAAGAAATCGCGCATCTACACAATGCATAAAGGAAGCAAAAGATCATCAGTAGAACTTTGAAAAACAGGTGTAAAATAGAGAGGGGACAAAAATAGCGTAGCAGCTATTTTTTCACTCCTACTTCGGCTAAATTGCTATTACTGCTATGACCGATGAAAAATATCAGCTACCGTACTGGCTTGGATGCTATTTTTCTTCGAAGTTTGCTAAGGGTAAAATGCATTGTTTTCTTATTCTCAACAAACAGAACTGCTGACAGGACAGGACAAAAGGGGAGAGAAGTGCCCCGAAATTAGGGTTCAGGGATTCTGCCAGAACCCACCAAATGGTGGTCCTCCCAAAGTTCCAAGTTCTCGGAACACCGCCCTTCCAGCACTATTTTTTTACGGTAAAAATCAGTAGAGACAAATTCTGCTTACACTTTCCCGATTTTGTCTTTATAACCCCAGAATGAAAATCCTGGCAGAATCACTGTACATGGAAGATATCTATATTTTTATTTTATTTATTTTGCGTTGTTAGAAACCTCCAAGAATAAAATTCTGGGGAACTGATAGAGAGGAACATCCACTGGATCTTTGAAATACTGCTCCGGAGCCGAGCACAGTCATTTGTCTTGTACCCGCGCCGTTGGCCAAAAACTAACACATTTATATCGAAATAGCCCACCCCAAATGCTCCCTACCGCTTGTGCGTGGGGGCAAATTCCCATTTGCGTACCCCTATATCCGGGTCTACCCACTCCCCTCAGTTTACGTTTATATCAGGCACGTATCTGTAAGTTCGTCGAAAGCCCGTCCACCCCTTTCAAAACAGAGATCCACGGTGTGTGTGTGTGGGGGGGGGGGGGGGGACGAAATGCATATTAAATAACGCCTAAACTGTTATACTGATTCAACATAAAATTGAATTACTACGCGTTCCCAACTGGACCCACCCCTTTATACGCCCCTGATTTAATTGTATTTTGATGTTGTACTGTTCCTTCTTCACCAGTTAGTTCAAACTACTATAATTACATAAAATAGTTTTCCGGCAGTTATAATATGAACTAATCTTCCAAGTCCTAACGGTAGTGTATCACTCTGCTACACATATAACAGGCTACAGATAAATGAGATAGTTTAAAATGGTTAATGGTGCTTTTACATTGCATTTTCGGAGTTCACATTTAGATAAGTTTTATATAAACTGCTATTGTTAAGATATTTGCATATAGCAACTATTGCTATCGCTTCTACTGATAAATAGCAGTTTTGGTTATTCCTAGTGTAAAATTTCCTTAAGTTGGGAGAAGGAAACAAACAAATCCAGATTTATTACTTGTAGATTTCGAGTTGATTGTGAATAAAGTTCTTGTAAATAACATTCATTTGAAGGTTTTCATTGTTTTTTTGTTTTGTTTTTTATTTTTCCTTTAGTTGGAAGAAGGAAATAAATCTACAAACTTTTTTTTTCTACTTTACGGGAAAAAATATAATACATTGAAACTGCCTGAGCAGTACACAAGGATCAGAAGAACGTTCGGAATATTCTGAGGAAAAAGTTTCCTTTCAATAAATGAGAAAAACGTTATATAGTTTTTGTTAATTTCCCACAAAACAGATTTTTGGATTTATTTCCTTCTTCCAACTACAGATTCGTGTATCCTTGGCCATATTTTAAGAAAAGGCTACAATTACGTTTGTCCAACTAGCGTACCGATACACTACTTTCCTTCCAAATTTGTCATAGCAGAGATTTTCCACACGGTGAAAGCCCTGCTTATCCAGGAGAATGTAAAGAAAATTTACCCTAGATTGTGTCTTTAAGAGCGTACATAAAATGTGTCTTTCCTTTTTACGTCGTGAAGGCAGTTATAGTGAAAATCATCTGTTGTTAAAAACATGGGAGATATCGTGTGTTTTCCTTTTCCCGATATTTGTACTCTGTTTCTGAGACGAAATAAGAGTCTCAGGGAAGAGAGGAACTTTGAGGGCGGGCCAAGTTATCGTGAAGCAGTAGAATTCTCATTAGTCAGTGGTGGCGTGTAGGACGAGCTAGACAGAGTGACACACTGTGGGAGATAAAAACGTACGAATGCAAACCTATGCAACAGACGCTATTGAAAACGAAAAGAGAAATGATCGAAATTATTTGTCAAAGAATTTTCATTTTTTTTTTAATCCCCTCGTTACGTGAAGAATTGTGAACCTGATTTTGTCTTTTGTATGGTAAGCAATTAATAGTCCAAGAACAAACTATTGCTTATTTCTTGCATGTCATAATCGTATTTTCGTGTGTATCGTTTGTATCTGTTTCAGTTTTTCTTAATCGAAAATCGAGCTGGAATTAAATACACGAATGTTGTTGAAAGTAAGCCTACATGGGTATTTATTCTTACTAGGTACTTGTATTGACAGCAGTACTTATGATTTTATATCTGATTTAATATTTTAATAAAATAACGTACATGTTTTGAACAATTCGAATTTTTTTTTCACAGTAGACATCATGTAGGTAGTCATGTGGCCGCGAAGTGTTGTTACGTTGTTCTTTCCTCTTGACCTCTCTTGTTCATGTCAGTACTAAAAATGTGCTTCATTGACACCAAATTCTCGTTCAGCTGCTCGATTTTCATTGCTTTCATTTTTAAGATTTTGCTTTTAATTTGCAACCAAGCGAATGCCTAAATGAGGCTATGAGGCTTTCGATAGAAATCGTATCACTCCTCCACGTAAAAAAAGGCGTCGCGTACTGTAGCCTTAAGGTGCTGTAAATGCTGTGCTGCTAAGAATTAAATATTTGAATAAGTTCTGAACTCCCACATTTATCTCGGCAATAATGTCGATCACATTCTCTGAAATCACGGTCTTTCCTACACGTTAAAGCCACCGCAGATATTTTTCAGTTGAAATACTTGTTAACTTGAATGAATGAAGTGTTATTAACATCCTAAACGAAGTGAGCTTATAAGGACGAGACTTACAGTTTTTGGTAAAGTAGGCTCCGAACCACTTCGTTTCATGGACCCTGCTGGAATTAAATATGTGGCCACGCGCACAGAAAGCGAGTCCGCTAACCAACCTCTCGGCCACTTGGAGGTCTGAAATAGTTAACGGACAATTTTTCACTTATAAATTTCGTGAACACGCTGATATAATATGAATAAAATATGTTAATTTCAATAATTTTAAAACCTGTTCAGAAACTATTGTAAGCTGACTAGTAAATTTATTCGTGCGAGAATTTTACCTTTACTATTGAAAATGTTAATGTTCATTTTGTAGCGGCACCCACTTGAAAACGTTTTAGTACGACAGTTTAAATTTGATAATTTCTCAATGTAAGGCTTCAGCATAAGTGCTGGGAAGTCTTATACAACAGCTGTGTCCGTCTGTCGACAACTTTCAACTTCGGAGCTACTAGGGCCTATGAAGGTGGTTGAGGTGTCGTTGGAAAGATATCAGCGAGACTATGCCAAACCAGTATAGATTATCCAGATTGGATGATTAGGTCTCGAGATATAGGGCGGGGGTTCATTTTTCCTTAGTAACTTACCCAAAAATTACTAGGGGTACAGAGATGGTTTAGATGTCATTGGGAAGGTCTCTGCGAGATGAGTTCAAGCCCTCATAGATCATCCAAATAGGACGCCCGCTGCTGAAACTTGGCGATAGCACATGTGTACAGTCAACCGACAGAGCTCCGCCTTGCTTGTTTATTTTACTTCTTGATTTCGACGAAAACCATTACACAAAATTACGCAAAACCTTCTTTAATTTGCTGTACAACGGAGTCTAAAATTTCATTTTTTTTTACATCTTACCAATAGAATTAACAGTGCCTCGAAGCGAGCTAAGGAAAGGCTGAGACTATTTTATCAGTGAAAAACGCTGGCGATTTTGTAGCTATGGCAGGGGGAAAATAGGACAAGTCCTTTATCAACAATAGGAAGGTCGTAATTATTATTAGCTAAATTAATATTCGAAATTTCCAAAATATTCAAAGATATATCTTAGATTTAGTTATAAGTTTTCCAGGTTAGGTACAAAAAACGCAAGAGTGACTCTGCAAAAATTTCATTTCCACGTAGAAATCGCAAGTTGAGTAGTTTTGGGAACGAAGTACTAACACTCATTTATAAAGATTTTATCCATATATGTTTCATGGAAATAATTTTATATTCGATATGCTATTTCCAGGATTGTGTTTCATCGTTATTAGATGCTATGATAGAAGGTAGCATTAATGGTTTGGATGATGGACCTATTACAGGAGATATCTCACGCCTACAAGGATTATCGAGATCGGCAGCTTTGTTTTCAGAAACGGAGCTATTTAATTTGGTAAGTCTTCGAATTATCCTTTGCTTGAGGTTTGCGTGAATATGATTAGAAGGTATTTATCCCGTTATGCTTGCCAGTATAAATATAAATTTTTAAATCATTGCCATCAGCTTAGCATGATGACCTTTTAAACTTTTTGCACAAATAAGTGATTTGCTTGTTTACTTGTGAATATAAATTATTGTGACCAATTTTATACCTTGTAAACTTTGCAGTGTTAAAATGCTAATGAGAGCTCTGTCTGCACCAGAGCTACACTGCTTGACTATTGCTAGAGAACAGCTGGAATTCGGCGTTGTGTATCTACACGAAGTGACCCGTAGAGGGCACTAGGGAGCAGTCGTGACCTTGAGAATAAACAACAGTGCGAGTCGAGCGCCCTTATCAGCAAAACTCAACCAGTCAGTCGAAAAACTGTAACAACGGTGGACGGTTGAACGCGGTATCAGTACGTTTCAGTGCAATACTGACTTGTAAAGTGAACTTTCTATTTGAAAATGGCTGTGAGGCATCATCAGAATGCTTATGATCGTGGAAGGGCAGTTGGTTGCCTTAAAGCAGGCCAGAATGTCACAGAGATTGCAATTGCGATAAGAGTCTCAACGAGAATGAGTTCCCGTCTGGAAAAGCTAGTGTGTCAAGAGGAACGGCTGTGCGTGTTCATAGTGAAGGTCGAGGAAGGAATACTTCAGCTCGAGAGGATCGTTACGTAGCCCTATTGGCGAAAAAGAATAGATCTGCTACTCCTATGCAGATTGATCCAAGATGGTTCAAGTGCGTCAAGTACCCGTTCATCCCCCAGAACCATTTCACGACTACTGAATGTCGGGTTATATGCTCGGAAGCCAGATCGGTGTGTGCCATTATCTCCCGAACATCGTCATTCCAGATTACACTGGTGTATAGAAGAACCCCGTAATTAGGGTCAACGGCAGCGGTACACGGCGATGTTAGATGAATCCCGGTTCCATGTGGCGATCGATTCAGGACATCAATTGGTCTAGAGAGAATGGGGGACACATTACTGTCAGCATAACATCCGTGAATGTGACAGTTATGGTAATCCTGGAGTCATGATATGGGCAGGCATCATGACGAATAAAAGAACCTCTCTATTTGAAGAAGGATCTGTCATGGGAGAACAGTATTTACTGAGATCTTGGAAGGATATGTTCATTTCCGTGTTGCAGAAGGTCGTGACGTTGTTTTCATGGACGACATTGAACGTCCACACAGATCTTCCTTCGTAACGGAGGTACTGGAGAGTGAGGGCATTGCGCGAATGAAGCGTTGCGTATTCACCAGATCTGAATCCCATCGAACATGTTTGGTGGGGTACTCCTTCGATCCCCACCATGCACACTCACGGCCGTCCCCCTTGACACACTGGCTTTTTTCAGACGGAAAATCACACTTGGTGCGACTCTTATCACACACACAACTTCTATGACGTTTTTGACAAGCCTCAAGGCGACTAACTGCCCTTCCACGATCATAAGCACTCTGATGACGCCTTCCAGCTATCTTCGAATAGAAAGTTCACTTTACAAGTCAGTATTGCAGTGAAACGTACTACCGTCTTCCGTCGTTACGGTCTTTCGACTGACTGTGGTTGAGTTTGGCTGATAAAGGCGCTCGACTCGCACTGTTTATTCCCAAGATAACGACTGTTCCCTAGTGCTCTGTTTGCAGTTTTGCTGTTTTCAACAGTAGTTGATAAACTTTCTTCAGGACCAGTGCCCCATATTGTCATAAAAAATATTTTTTTATGTCTTACATATATTTTTCTAAAGTAATATAATAATAATGATTAAATCATGATTCTGATTTTGGAATCCAAACTGAGTAGCACTTTTTTTATTACCACATCCTTGGGCAAAAGAGGATTTGATGGACTTGGAGGGGTGATAAAAAGACTAGCTGCAAGAGCTAGTCTGCAGTGACTATTGCCGAGTAATACTATCAGTATGTACTGTTCTGAATTAACACTCAAACACATGATATAGAATGACAACTCCTATAAGTATTCTTTATTATCTCATTAGAATAATCTTGTCGTCCATAATAGGTTCTTCTTCCAGAGGATATTAGAAGTTAAAGCAAACATCAATCTATAATTTGTAGTACGTACATAATTATCTTCCATGAATGTGCAGTACTTATCATTAGTTTCGTAAACTCAGTCACAAGTCCAAATAATACATAATGTATTTTGTCTCCAACAACGATAATCAACTTTTAAATTCGCCGCATTTCTAAAAACGAGTCAGATATGAAATCAATAAAAATCAGTGTTGGCAAATTCAACAATTTCATATCACAACACTCAAGAGAAATACAATGAAGCAGAAAGACTTCTTCATGGTCGGTTCTTATCCAAAAGGGAAACGCAATCACTTCATGAATACTTTAAGGGCAAAGGTGTTTTCATACACTGAGTCCTTCACATAACGTACTCTCAAATTTTCTATAACTAATCATAATTACTATGTTACTTATGATTACTCATGGTGGATGGGTTGTGTATTTTCTAAAAACTAGGAATATCGAAGTGCAGATCAGCTACTTCCATTCACGTGGCCATTTCCTTCAAATAATTTTCCCGCACGATACGATATCTTACGGGTTACCAGTTCTTCAGTGTTCATGAAGATGAATCTAACTGAGCATATGTACCAACTCACGGGTAGTGGAATTGCAGCAGCAAGTAGATTCATGGTGGCCTCTCAACTTGGAAATCTGGAAAACCGTGAAAAGTCAGAGAAATTAGCTCAGCCTGGAAATGTCATTGAAAAGTCAGGGAATTTTGTAGACAATCTGGAATTTAAAAAAAAATTCGGAAATTAAAAAATACATCGGTCAGAAAAAAGTTATAGTAGAGATGAGGATAAAAGAAACTTCAAACCAGCTAGTAAATTCACTCCTTTTGGAGCATCTGTAAGTGTGCAGTAATATGGCGGCTGTAGTTCATCTTGGAATTACACTCTCTGTGGAATATTAGCTGCTATATCGATTGCTGCTGTACATGTACGTACATCATGAGATTAGCACGATAAGTTTCATTTATTTTATTGAAGTATTTATTTACATTAATACTTCTGAAAGAATCTGTATGACTACATTTAACTGGCGTGCTGATATAAGATTTCCGAAAGGTTGTTGATATCTTTACATGATTCATGTGAGCTCTCATTATCTTGTGCAAATTGTTTGATGTTCCGCAGCCGTCTCCTTTGTATGACGTTGCACTGATGTTCGGGCCATGGCAGGTAGCATGCAATGTACTTTTGCGACTTTAGGGTTGCTGAAAATTTACGTCAGCGGTACGTAAATGTCTCTTTTGTATTTCATATTCATTTGAAATACCGTACATGACTTTTCTTAGAGCGAGAAAAAGTGGATTTTCACCTGGAAAACCTGAAAAGTCGAGGAAATTCAAAATCCTTAAGAGTGTCCATCCTAAAATTGCAACAAATTATTTTATTGACTATTCAACTGGATGTACCAGTACAAAAAGCTTTTTTCTTTTTCTTTTGTATTCTTGCTCAGGGATTTTGCCAGACTTTTCAAGTTGTGCGGGAATAAGTAAAACTTTGCAGGCTTTCTATCGACTTTAAACAGCAAAAATTTTAAGTTGGGAGTGTGTGTTCGACGATTTGGAGGAGTGCACCCATATTGAGAAAAGAGGGGTGTTGGTAAAATCCCTTTTCTTACTTCAGCCTTTCTTTTCCTTATTTTACAACAACAGACACATACAAAATGTGATACGAGCGATACAGATTTACTTACGGTTGGCATCACTGTAGCGCTGATATCACTTGGTTCAATATAGAAACTCCCCCTCCCCAACATATGTATGTATAATCACCAACGTTGATTTAATTCTTACTTATTTTTCATCTTAGTTTGAATGTATCCATACATAAGGACCACTATCTATACGCTACATTGGCTTTTATTGGTCACACAACTACGCATATTTTTTCTATCTCCTGATCCTATGGCCATCCTAGATTAATTTTATCATAGTATAAGATGAAGTCAAATATTTTATTAAACAAAGAAATCGAACCTTCGCCTTTTCCAACATTTAAGGCCAAAGATAACGTCAGTTGACTTCATTTATTGTCGAAACATAGCTATGTAGCACTACATATCGTTGGAAAGCATGTTCTATTCCCAGTATAATGAACTTCGTGTGAGCTTCCTTGACCAATTACGGACAGAGTTTTTGCAATTTTAAGATATATTAACGAACTAAAAATGGCGATTTTTTACTTTTTTTATTTTTACCTTTATTAATTCGAAAACTATAGGACATATGAGATTAAAAATTGGCATATTGACTTTGCTTGATAGTATAAACCCACTAAATTTCGTGAAAATCTGAAAAGGTTGGTTTGTGAAGTGCACTTTTCTGTGATTTTCCTTGGAATGACCCGGGAATTCTTTTACAGAATATTAAAACGTACGCCTTATTTAAGCTTAACTTCAGTTAAATTTCTGTTCAGTTTGTCTCTTACTTTTTCCCTAAGATAAAAGGAGAAACTGAAAAAGACCCGAACTTTTTGCCAGAAGTCACATGATAGAATTTACAAAGAGCCCAGTAGTTGATCTTCCTAGTGTCTGTTAGCTAACAGGTAGGTTAAGCTGTGGCGTCATTTTTGTATATTTCTATGATGTAAATATTCGCGAATGTAATTTCACTCTGTAGTACTCTGTTGATGATTTGAATGCATAATTTGAATTTACGCCCAGAAAAACACAACGCAATCTAATTCGACGACAGAAAATACGATAATATGGAGAATATTCCAGTTCGCTTCAAATTCATATACACGGCAGAAAATATGAAAGATCTGCAATTGGAAATACGTACCATATTAGTCCAGTCAATGAAGGCGATCTAGTAGCAGCAGAAGCACGCTACCACAGAAGTTGTTATGTAGAATTTTCTAAGATTAAGTCAATCGAAATACAAAGAGGAAGACCAAAATTAGTTAGCCACTGCGTTTTCAAAGCTATGCGATTACATCGAAAATAATGATGAGTGTCAATATATAACAAAAGAGTTACAAGATATTATGAAGTCCATATCTGGTGAAGATGATGGGTACTCTGACAGACATTTGATAAAACTTCTTCTCGGACATTTTAAAGAAAGAATAACAATCTCAAATGTTTCCGGGAGAAAAAATATACTGTGTCTGTCAGACAATGTTCATAAAATTGCTGACCAATGGTATAAAAGCAGAGTTGTGGACCCTGAATCCGAACGAAAGAGAATAGTTTTAGCTGCTGCTTCTATCATAAGGGAAGGTATACAAAAAATGAAGTATGATTGCAGTAACTACCCTGACTTGAATACAATTAAAGATAGTAGTAAAAGTCTTCTTCCAGAAAGTCTTGAACTTTTTACATCACAAGTTACAAAAAAGAAAAGTGTAAGTGAAGCTCAGAAAGTTGAAAGGAAACGCATTGTCATAAATCACGCTCTTGTATCTGCCGTAAGACCTAGGTCATTTCTGTCACCCATACAGACTAGCCTTGCTCTAAGCCTACATCGAATATGCGGTTCAAAATACCTCATAAACATGTTGTCATCAATGGGAGTGTGCGCATCTTCTTATGAAGCCACGATCTATCTAACATCGCTCATTAACGCCGGCTCCCCAAGTATTCATTCAGATGCGTTTCTCCAGCATGTTTTTGATAATGCTGATGTAAATGTGCGAACTCTTGATGGCAAAGCCACTTCTCATGCCATGGGAGGGATTCAGTGTATCACACCGGGCACCTGTGTCGAAACTCAGACAACAGTGAAGAGAATTCCAAGTGGGTCTTTTGCTAACACTGCAACTATTAAAGAATACTCATATCCAATGAAAAAGAGAAACACCGGTCTTTCTTTAATGGTCATTGAAGACTTAAGTGAACTTCAACAAGTAAGATCTCTTACGCCCCAGTTTTCACAATACCTGTTTCCCCTCAACTTCATGTGGCTTGTTGGATTAAACTCACAGCCAGGTTGGAGTGGATTTATGACTAGCATTATGAGAAATTCTGAAGAGTGTCTAACAACATATATTATGGCTGTACCATTCATCAATCTTGACCCTAGTAATATGTCAACAGTGTACTGCATTGCATTTTGCAGCTGATCAAAGCAGAAAACAGAACCAAACTTGTGTGGTAACTTTTGATCAGCCATTATTTCTAAAAGTAATAGATATAGTAGCTGCCGCTGAGTCAAATGGTGATATTTCAAAGATTGTCGTACGATTAGGTGATTTTTACTTATTAATGTCCTTTATGGGATCTGTTGGGAAAATAATGGAAGGAAGTGGTCTTGAACTATGGAGCACTGTTTATAGCAAATCAACTATCAATCACATGATGAATGGTCATGCATATGACAGATGCGTTCGCGCCCTTACTCTTACAGCTGCAGCTCTGGTAAATGTTGCTAAAGAGCAACTGATCTACAGTTTCCTGATCTACAGTGCTTAGAAAAATTACAAGATGTGAATAAAAAAATTGTTTCGGGAGAAATTCTAGCTACAGATGCATCAAAGAATCCTTCATTATTAGAAGTACTAACTCAAATTGATGGTTGCCTAAACCGCATTGAAAATACAAGTACAACAGCTAAACTGTGGATAAACCTTGCTAGAAACCATAGACTTAACTCTACATTTCATTTATGCTGAAAGAACCGGAGATTGGAACATGCATTTAAATTCCACGACTCAAATGCTTCCATATTTTCATTCAGCAGGACATTGCCGTATGCAAAATCAGCTCATATTTATGCACAGGAAATAGCTAAGATTTCTGAAAAACTTTCTGCAAGAGAATTTGAATTGTTTACTAGCAAAGGATTTTTTACTATTAAGAGGACACAAAGATATTGGTCAGGTATATGGACAGACATGTGCATAGAACAATGTCTTATGAGACCTATGAAGTCTGTCGGAGGTCTTACACACGGAAGAGGAATTACAGAAAGCACTCTTTTCTAAGTGGGTTCTGGGAACACCATTTTTTCTTAAAAATTAATGACGCCCTAGAGGAATTCTTAGGTACATCTCTCACATACAGTGAACAGCATACTGAGTTACGAGAAGCAAGAAAACTTCAAACAGATCAAACAGATTTAGAAAAATTCACCCTGTGGCTTAGACAACATAATCCTTTAACAAAAGGTCTGGAGAACTTGTTTCTTTGTTACCTGGTTTCGTCAGTGAACTGCGACCAAGCTCATGAACTAGGTTGTGCAGCTCTGAAAAGAACGGCCGGTCAAACATTTGGAGAACTGAAATTAAGAAGGAAGGATATGGTCAAGACTCAGCTTGGACACAAAGCTGTGAAAGTCAGATCTAAGGACGTTAATATAAACTTTCAACAGCTCTTTAATAGGGTTCTCTGTGTGTGTGTGACAGCCCCCAAAAATTAAAAACCTATCTTGAGTATGAGTTATCCTCACGCCCACCATCTCTATTTAACGATGCTTCTCTACGTAAAGGAACTAAATCATCTGCACTGAAATTGTTTGAAGAAGCAGAAATCAATATGAGTGAAGCAGTTGTAGTGATTGATGGAGGATTTCTTATTCATTATGTTCCCTGGCCGAAAGACTGTACTTACGGACATGTTATTCTAAACTATAGCAGCTACATAGTAAACACATACGGAAGAAATGTCACTGTCGTTTTTGACGGTTATGCTGAAGACTGTACCACTAAACAAGAAGAACAAAACAGAAGATCAGCAAACAAAACCTCATGTGACATTACTTTTGATGAAAACACAAGATGCATGACTGCGAAAGAAGATTTCTTGGGAAACAAAAGAAACAAGAAGAATCTCATATTTTTAGTTGCTTCAGAACTCCAAAGAATCGGAATTAAAACACTAATTGTCAAGGAAGATGCTGATGTTTCCATTGTGAAAACGAGCATTGAAAAACTGAAAACACATTCAAATGTAATAGTCGTTGGAACAGACACTGATTTGTTGGTGGTGTTGGTAGCTCTAGCACCTGATAACCAATCTATTTATTTTAGCAAACAGAAAACTGAAAAAAAAAAACATCAAGAAAGTTTACTAGAGCATTGCCAAATTGATTCATAAGCTACATGATAAAAGAAAGCTCTTGTTGTTTGCTTATGCCATAACAGGTTGTGACACAACGTCCAGTTTCTTTGGTATAGGAAAAAATAAATCCATGGACATGATAGAGACTTCAAAGGAAGCCCAAACACAAGCTTTGGTGTTTACCCATGATGGCGCTTCCAAAGAAGAACTGCGAATCAACGGAGAACGCTTTATTCTAAATTTATATGGATGCAACGATACTTCAACTTTAACGAAGCTCGCTACTTCATGTTCACTAAAATGACCAGAAGATCTAAATTAAGATCAAATTTTGACCTCGCAAAGCTTCCTCCTACCTCTGAGGCTGCACATGAGCATTTGTTTCGAGTGCATTTACAAGTGCAGGCATGGCTTGGAAACAAATTAGATGCCACAGAGTGGGGCTGGAAGATGGAATATGTGAAAGAAAGTGGGGGTTCTAGGAAGACTTTGACAGCAGTATCAAGCTCGAAACCCTTTGCACCAGATGATCTTATTCACCTCATTTCTTGCAGCTGCAAATCATCTTGTGGCAACTATTGTGGGTGTAGAAAAGTAGGGCTAAATTGTTCCGCCATGTGTGAAAACTGTAATGGACTTTCTTGCGATAATTCTCCTGCCTTCGATGATGTTACCGACGTTGATTACGAATGAGAACATTGTAGCATCTTGTTTTAACCAGATTTGACTGAAAGCTGAAGTGGTTTTCATCAGCCTACATGTAAATATCGATTGTATAAAATGTGTGTAGGTATATTTAGTAATACTGTAAAAAGTAGAATATTTTGACGTACATTCAGTGTGTGGTGGGTGGTTGGTCCGTGGCGGAATTATAACAGTAAAATAAATGTACATTTTGGACTGTTAAACACTTACCGGTTGTTGCCAGTCCGGGACACGGCGGGTCCATAGGTCGTGGATAATGGAACGGCCTTTATTTAAGGGTTAGGAATAATCCCCCGAACCAAAACTGGCTATACCAGTAAATAATAATAATATAAATAATATGTTTTAAAACGTACGAGATATGCGCAAAGTTATATTTCGTTCCGTTTGACATATTTTAGAGGAAAGATTTTCAGACTTCAACAAAACCTTTATTGACAGGACTATTGCCTAATGTGGATAGGGAACACATAGATGGCAAAACATTGTTCGCGCGCTGTTGCGCCTTATTTCTACCTCACTAGCTAACAACCATATTGATATGTACATCATTTTAAAGCTTATGAAACAGGCAACAACTTTTATTTCGAACACGTTTTTGATATTGTTGGTTTGAAACAAGCTACACCGTAAAAAGTGTAAATATTGAAAGCAAAAGATTGTTATTTTGCGCTTTTTATCAAAATTGCGGCAAAACAACTAGAGATAGCGCACTACGCATAATAAACATTTTTATAGGCTGTTATCTAGGAATTATAGCAAAAAAAGAATCATGTCGTTATGTGTATTGGTTACGGAGATATAATGCAATTTCTGAAAGTCTGTAAATTTGTAGTTCGGGGTGGGATTGGGGGGGAAGCAAGAGGGGAAGGGTCGGGGACTTTTGACAGAACACTCCCCTTATGATGCTGTCACAACTGGCAAATTTTCAGCTTTTTTATTAATGAGTCCCGACACAACCTTTATTAACTGGACTAATAGATAATAGTTAGCATAACAATAGTTTAGTATATTTTCAGTTTCAACTTTATTGACATTTATCGTGAAGCTAAAAGCTGGTGAGCGGACTAGAAACATGCGTTGCCCTAATGGAGGTCTAAAATGTGATTAATATTGCTTGGCAATCTTATACCAACAGGAAATTAGATTAGTGCTAATATTTTGATAGCCATAAACTGGAAATATCCGTACCATTTCCATTTACACTTGTATTCTCAATAGCAATCTATTCAGCTCATTCAATGAATAAAAACATTTAAGCATGCAGAATTCTGTATTTACGCAAATCAATGGCAAGTCAATAAATATTGTCACAAATAAGAAAATATTCCGTCCACACAAGTAACTATTAGCATAACTATTTTAGATCGCATTATTAACGAAACTTACGACTATATTCATACATTTCATTGCTCAACTAAATTGTATCTATAGTCAATGGTTATTTCATCATAAGTATGTAGCACTAAAACAAGTTAAACTTTATTCCGAGTATTGACATTGTCGACAATCAAAATTGAATGCAACATCCATTATTGAGCAGTTCTAGTAAAAATCCAATATCGTTATTCAATTGTCTCATAAAGAGTCATCCATATCATATAGAAATTACTCCAAATTTCTGAATAAACAATATTTCTTTCTCCACTATGCCCAATACTAAGTGACTTTTATAAACTCAAATCAATGATAGTAGATTTAGATATTTATAGTCTAGTATCAAAGTATTTTGGAAATTGGAAGAATTTTATCAACATCAACAAACTTTACATAACCTTGGATCTTGAGGTGAAAATCTTTAATTTATTCAGAAATACTTCCACGACGAAAATAATTTATCTCCGACGCAGATGTGCAGCCATTGCAGAAGATAATATAACACTGCTTCACTATAAATAAAGTAAAATTTACACACCGAAATTTGCTTAAGAAAATTGTGATATTTTCCGCAACGACGGTTTTCTGACGTTCCTTTAATTTAGTAATCTCGAAGCTACGCGCAATTTGTCTTTACTTTAGCAAATTTAGCTAATTTAGGTGCAAAGTTACAGCGAATGAAATATAGTGTAAATTTTACTCCTTGGGACTTGTATGCTCCTAAGGTAACACGATTGATTTAAGTGAAATATTGTACAGCTTATTTTTAACAACATGTCCAGGTAGGTGTTTCTCTTTTTTTAAAAACTTAACCAAAATTAATTTAATTTTGACCCAACACTAAACTTGCAGAGCTCGAAAAGTTACTAGTTAATGTGTAGCTTTCTTAACTATTTCCTTTTTCGTAGATTACACTGTTGTTCCTTTTTATCTAGGTTTCTTTCTTTCAAACTGTGTCATCGGAAATCGGAGACAAACCATTAGAAAAGAACAACTTGGAAATGCTAATATCTCAGTTACCTCTTGCCAGCGCAGTGAATGGCCAACCTGGAAGTGGTCACAGACAATCATCTTCTGCACCTAATAATACCTCACCCCTTGGAACTCCAAATGTAAACAACAAGAGAAATATACTAGGGAAGGGTAAGATATTTAATATATTTAAATACAGTTTTCATCCTTACACACCATGCTGTATACGAATGAAAATAAAAATATTAAACAAGAATTGAAATAAAAGTAATGTGCATTTCAACTGCATTACTGCAAAAAATATAAATGCTATCTCGTAGTTCAAAATTAAATATGGACGTGTTGACAATAGTAATCCACATTAGTCAAGAAGAAAGAGATCTTATTGAGTAGCAGAGAATCATTAACAATAGATAGAAGAAAATGTTTCTTTCGTTGAAGCACATCAAGGTAAGATCAAGGAAAGGGTCTATCAACTTACCGCAAAATTTGTTAATGATGCGGAGAAATCACCAGGATAACATTTAGTATGAACGATGGAAATCGACTCTGATTTATATGGAACAGTTATTAAGTATGTTAAAATGGACATTTTTCTCGTCTTTATCAAATTTTTACAACACACTCGTAAGGTAAAGAACTAAAATTTGTCGTCCTTTCAAAGCTGAAATCTCAAAGTTGCTTTTTATATAGCTTTTTGAGTTGAGATTTTTATATTTTCATATAAGGATAGGGTCTTTTTGTTTACCTTCCTAGTCTTCTGATTTACGTACGTAAGATTTCTTCAATAATTGAAGAACTTTTGAGTGGTAGTGCTGGCTGTATTTTTACTATTGCTTATGACAAACCTAATCAAATATAACATGCAGGCGTGGTTTCAGTTAAAGGTTTGTTATTTTCAGTCTCAAGATGTATCATATTAATTACTGGCTTTTTTTTTTCTTCTTCAGTGTCGAGAACTAAAAGCCGCTCAATGTTGCTAAGTTCATCCTCACAAGATTGCTTGGAAGATGGTGTAGATGATGATAGTGCAAATCTTGGACAACTTTGTGAAGATGTTCTTATTATTCCATTTAGCACAAATGCTAGCGAATGTGTAGGGATGATGTCAGAAAATAAGGTACGTTAGACATAAGTACTTTTTTTTTTTTTTGAAAGGAAGGGTATCGTACATTAGTTCATAATACGGTAGATTAAGAACTAACTATCTGTGTGAGAGTAGACTTAATAATTAGAACGAGTTGGCGGGAGTTAGCATTATTAAAACTGTTACAGGAACTCGCTAAGATACATTGCATAGCGCTTTTAAGTCCCTAATTTTTTAACATTACAAAAGGTAATGTTTATGTATTGGATGTAGTGTTTGTACGTAATCTTCCGAAAGCTTCTCAACATCATATGCAAATGAACTGTTGAAGATAATATCCCTAGATGAACAAATTGTGTATATGTATGGAGGAGCCTGTTTACTTAGTGACATCATCTACATAGGGAAATATGGTCAAGTAGCATAAAGAAATTGCAAACCAATTTTTGTATCAGCTTTTGTTTTTAATTTTACAATACACGATTGATAAAACAAGGTAGAGAAATAGCTTGCTTACGTGCACATTACATTATAGTTGAAGAACAAGTAATTCACATAAATGAAGCAGTGGCTAGCTTTCACCGATAAGGCATGATCACGGAAAGGGAAAAAAAAAGTAATAGAAACTATAATCTGGAGCTGCTAGACTGCCATACTTAAATATGAGTGCGAGAACTTTGCGCCTGGGAAATTTGCGCCCTACTCCAAAAAAAGGGGAAAATGCGCCCGCTTTATATTTGCACCGGGATGTTTGCGCCTACAGTTTTTGCATTTCTGTTGTTCTTTTTTCTGGCGTGTTTAGAAGCTCAAGCAGGAAACACTTTTGTCATTTATTATTATTTTCGTTTTAGTTTTCGTTTCCACTCCAATTTTTGGATGTAGGCTAGACTTCTCAGACATAGAACAATATCTTTGGGCGAACTTGTGTCTGTTTTGTATCTGTGCGTGCAGTAGCTTTTCAATTCTGTTGTCATGTCGTACATATGCCTTTTTCCTTTTTTTGCCTTCCAAACCGAGAAAAATCCTATCATAATGCAAAGCACTGTGCTCAGCTTCCTGTTTCAGTGCTTTTAAAAGCACAAAGAAATTCGGACGCAAGTTCACCATGCTCTTGAGCTTGTTGTTCCACCCTTCAACGGCATTATTTGTTCGATGCCGTTCACCGTCGCAGTTCCAAACATCGATCGGCACATTCACATTCTGCATCCACTCCTTCACAAAATAATCCATAAATCCTGTAACTTTATCTTCTATTGGCACAGTACTCTGTATTGCTAGCCAGCCATCTTCAACGTCTTTCCGCGGAATCATAGCCAAAGCGCTGCACATGCTGATATGTAACCTTAAATCTTGATTTTCTTTGTACACAGATGCCAAACCTAGTTTTTGCACTTTGCGCCACAAGCATTGGTTGAAATGGAAATTGCAACCCTTAATCGTACAATCCGGAAAGTTTAAAACAAGCGCAGAAATACACTGCTCTTCAAAGTCAACCATGATCTTTTGTGGAGCCCAACTCGGTAAACACTCCTTTAATATCTTGAAAAGAAAGTCGTAAGTTTCTCTCTTTTTGTCCGGCAGGAAGGCAAAAGCTACCAGGATGATATTTGTTTCATTCTCCATAGTGCCAACATCTGCGTGAATCGTATACAGTTGGGCGAACTGCTTGCTGCACGACGTGGAAGTTCCATCCAAAAAGAATTTTTTTCCATGCTGCAATATTTCCCGACCTTTCCTGCTAGAGAAAACAATTATTTTATATTAAAAAAGGTTTTTGAGTTGGCATTAAGAAGTAATATTTATGGAAGTGGATAGCCCATGGAATATAAATACCGACGAACAGAAAAAATGCAAATACGAAAAAAGTGGACGAGATGTTTTGCAATTCAAGTCTCCAGTTAACGTTTTGTGATAATAAAAGGGCATTGTTAGACGTATCGGGTGCGGTTCGGAAGGTCCATGCAAATTTTATAAAATTAGATAAGATAAAGGGGAAGGAGAAAAAAGAAAGAATGTCCATTTTCGGGTTCTGTGCCCTTTCTGTTAGTGAACGTGGTACTATTGAACGGAATATTCCACACGTCCTGAGACGTAGAACTGTTCATGGAAAAGGCGGCTAAAGGATTGGCGAACTACTTTCTGTACAATGTTTTCAACATTAAAACACGTTTTTCTCGAAAAAGTATTTTTGAGACATTCCTTGTTTTTCCTCTTACCCTTCAAATGAAATATGTTTGCGATACCTGAAGATAATTTCTTTCCCATATTTAACTTCCATAAATTACCAGTCTACCTTCGCCATCAACTGAACTTGATTGTTCAATAAATACCGCAGCTATCACAACAGAAATGTCTGGGAATATTAAGTCGATTCCTGCCTGGGACAAACAATTGATAGACCTACCTACCTATTATTTTCTTTGGTTATTGTTTGCCAAAATAGTAGGGGACTGACTGTTGTATATTTTGAAGTCTATAGAAAATTTTCGCTTCACCGGCGCTCGTCTGACAACAAACTCGGGCTACATTTTCTCTGGTAATAGGCTGTGAAGTCCCATGACTATTCTTGGCTGTGAAGTCCCATGACCAGACGGGTTGGGAGAGGAGAGCCGAAGCTCTCACTGTGATCGCCACTGTCTTTTATTCACAGCAGCTCCCCAATTGTCCTCACGATGCTGGGTCAACACCGAAATTTTTGAGCCCCCACCGGGAATCGAACCCGGGACCGCTCGCACTGAAGTCGAGCGCGCTACCGACTAGGCTACGCAGGAGCTCATATATATATATATATATATATATATATATATATATATATATATATATATATATATATCATATTCAGCA